>JACXGJ010012433.1:0-17923 GCA_016801105.1 Esox niger | reverse complement strand
CGACAGACCACACCACGACAGACCACTCCACGACAGACCACTCCACGACGGACCACACCACGACGGACCACACCACGACGGACCACTCCACGACGGACCACTCCACGACAGACCACGACGGACCACTCCACGACAGACCACGACGGACCACACCACGACAGACCACGACAGACCACTCCACGACGGACCACTCCACGACGGACCACGATGGACCACACCACGACAGACCACTCCACGACGGACCACGACGGACCACTCCACGACAGACCACTCCACAACGGACCACTCCACAACGGACCACACCACGACAGACCACTCCACGACAGACCACTCCACGACAGACCACTCCACAACGGACCACTCCACGACGGACCACGACGGACCACGACGGACCACGACGGACCACGACGGACCACTCCACGACAGACCACCTATTTATCATTAGGTTTACACAGTAATTATTTCATAAAAACAGAACGAGAGAGAGAAGGGTAGAGAGAGAGAGACAGTAATAGAGACAAAAAAAGAGAGACAAAGAGACACAAGAGGAAAGAGAGAGACAGGAGGAGAGAGAGAGAGAGAGAGGGAGAGAGAGAGAGAGAGACAGGAAGAGAGAGAGACAGGAAGAGAGAGAGACAGGAAGACAGAGAGACAGGAGGAGAGAGACAGAGAGAGAGAGAGGAGTAGAGACAGAAAGAACGAGGGGTCCAGGGCCTTAATGCTCCACTGGTGAGTCCCATACCCTGCAGTGCTACACCCAGTACACTGATGCCATTGTCCTCCCACTCAGCCCAGGGTGGAGAGGGGATCCACCCAGACATACATGGTTTAACAGGCCCAATAATGTCTATGGGACGTGTTCTCCTCCAAGTGCTGTGAAGTGGTAGTGTACATGTTAACGCTTTTAATATCTCCATTTAGAATGGTGCTGGTCATACACTATCACTTACAGTCCCCTCCAAAAGTATTGGAATGGTAAGGCAAATTCCTTTATTTTTGTTGATCACTGAAGACATTTGGGTTTAAGATCAAAAGATGAGTATGAGACAAGAGTTCAGAATTTCAGCTTTAATTTCCTGGTATTCACACCTAGATGTGTTAAAAAACTCAGGCCATACCACTGTTTGTATTAGACTACAGCATTTTTAGGTGAGCAAAAGTATTGTAAAAAACATTTAATATTTGGTGGCACAACCCTTGCTTGCAAAAACTGCCTCTAGCCTGCGTTCCATCGACATCACCAAACTGTTTCAATCAGCTTCTTTCAGTTCTTGTTTGTTTTGGGGTGTTTCTCCCTTCAGTCTCCTCTTAAGGAGATGAAATGCATTCTCTGTTGGGTTAAGGTTAGGTGATTGACTTGGCTAGTCTAAAACCATCCACTTTTGAATGCATTTCTCTGTTAATTGGCAGACAAAATGTTTCTGTACACTTCTTAATTAATTCATCAATAAATATTAATGAGCCGGTTCCAGAAGCAGCCATGCACCACCCAAGCCATGACATTACCTCCACCATGCTTAACAGATGAGCTTGTATGCTTTGGATCATAAGCAGTTCCTTTCTTTCCCATCACTTTGGTAGGGATTCATCTTGGTCTCATCAGTCAATAAGTTTGTGTTTCAGAACTTTTACATCTCATCTCTGTACTTCTTTGCATATGGCCTTCCGATTCTTACTGCTCATGAGTGGTTTGCATCTTGTGATGTGGCCTCTATATTTCTGCTCTCTGAGTCTTCTTCGAACAATGGATTGTGATACCTTCACACCTGCACTGTGGAGGTCATTTGCATTGTCACTTGCTGATGTTTTGGGGGCTTTATTCACTGCTCTCATGATATTTCTGTCATCAACTACTGTTGTTTTCCTTGGTCGCCCTCTTCGACGTCTGTTGCTCAGTACACCAGTAGTTTCTTTCTTTTTCAGGACATTCCAAAGTGTTGTGCATGCTATGACAATGTTTGTCCAATGGCTCTGGTTGATTTTCCTTCATTTCTCAGCTTGACAATGGCTTGCTATTCTCCCATAGAAAGCTCTCTGGTCTACATGTTGGTTTATCCTCTTTAACAAGAAATGCAGTTTTTATAGGTGAAACCAAGGATGGAAACTTAGACTAGTCATGCAAAGCTATTTAATGTTTGGGTTAATGTTAGGTTAAACAATTAACCTAAAAGGCAACACCTGGGCAACAAGAAACATCTGTCAGTCACATGTTTCAATAGTTTTGCTCACTTGAAAAATGGGTGGGTTCAAACAAAGGGTGGTATGTCCTGAGTTGTTAAACACATCTAGATGTGAATACCAGGAAATGAAAGCTGAAATTCAGACCTCTTGTCTCATACTCATCTTTTGATCTTAAACCCAAATGTCTTCAGTGAACACCAAAAACAAAGGTATATGCCTTACTGTTCCAATACTTTTGGAGGGGACTGTAAAATGCAATAAACCAAAGAAACAAGTCAACAAAAACTGAACACAAAGAAAAAGAATCACTTGTGTTGACATGCTACTCCCTTTACAAACACACAAACATATGCACAAACAAACACACACAGTATCCCTGATCAGGGGAATTTCCACCATGTGTGCAATATGCAGGACACTAAGATCACAGGGGGAAATCAAAAGGCTGACTGATAAAAGCTCAGGGCTAGAAAACAGGCGTGTTGTTTGAACTGTGTGTGAGTTCGTTGTGGTCGCCACACTGAGACCACATGATGGAAGGTAGCCTACTATAATACCATGTGTTCCTAATAGGGACAGTTGCAAAGTGTGTTTTATAGCTTCATTAATGTTTAGTGGAGTCATTAATCCTCCGACCACATTACTATTGACGCGGCTCTTCAGAAGATTTCTTTCTAGTTTGTTGTGGTGACTGACCTATATACTGCTCTGGTGACAAGTGAGGTGACATCATGACAGAGTTAATGGCATTACAAGACAGACAGACAGACAAGAGAGACAGACAGACAGACAAGAGAGACAGACAGACAGACAGACAAGAGAGACAGACAGACAGACAGACAAGAGAGACAGACAGACAGACAAGAGAGACAGACAGACAGACAGACAGACAAGAGAGACAGACAGACAGACAAGAGAGACAGACAGACAAGAGAGAGACAAACAATGTTACCATCAATAGAAAAGACCAGGTAATAAAGGATGTTCCCACCACCAGAACAGACCTGATTATAAAGGATGCTACCATCACCAGAACAGACCTGGTTATAAAGGATGTTACCATAACCAGAACAACCCGATTATACAGGATATTACCATCACCAGAACAACCCGATTATAAAGGATGTTACCATCAATAGAACAGACCAGATAATAAAGGATTTTACCATCAATAGAACAGACCAGATTATAAAGTATGTTACCATCCACAGAACAGACTGGGCTATAAACAATGTTACCATCACCAGAACAGATGAGTCTATCAAGGGCAACTAAGTCCTGCTCTTAATAGTGCAGCTCTTACTGAAGACTAAGCTCCAAATCTGTTACAGCATAGACTACAAGCCTAGACACTATTCATAGAAACTAAGATGCAAAGACCAGAGGAGCAGCCTCATGGGTGAAGTGAGGAGACAAGTAGGAATTAGGAAGTAGGGACATATTAAGAATGGAACTGACTTCTTCAACGGATTAATAATAGTGTGATTTGCAATTAGTGCGTTAAACCAGCATGTCCTCAACATTCCCCATTTGTAACAAACATTTTCATCGTTCAACTGGTCAAAAAACTTGAATGGTCTGTGCTTTGGATCATTTTGATGTGATTTCTTTAATCCTGTTTGGATTCAGAATAGATTCAGTGATGGCAGGGCCACCATAGAGTCAGGTGGCAGATGAACAGCATTCACGCCAACCCTCCCCAACACGGCGAGGTCGGGTACAGTTGCGCCCATAATGGACATTCTGTGAATATTGGGTTTCTCTCATCAAAAGCTTTCAGGTCAAGCATTCCAGGTCTATGGAAGGTGACAAGAGAAACCAAATATCCTCTGAATGTCCATCATAAAATGAACACCACCTCTCTCCCGATACACGCTACCGTTTTACTTTCCTTTTTGGATGAACAGTTAAGAACAGCATATTTTACTGAAATGGAGATGGCATAATGCTTTTCGTACAAATTTACAGTTTTTACATAATTTATTTGATTTGACTGTTTTTACAAAATGCCCAATTTATTTTCCAGTTTTTTAATGAACCGAAAAGATCTGTGTAAAAGAAAAAGGGGCCGATTATCCATTTGTCCAATAGAAAGATTGCATTTCAGATTTAGCTTTTGTATGCTAAAATTATAAAAATACTGTATAACATTGTAATTCCAGTATTAATTCATATATATATATCACAGATATATTATGGATATTTTATGATATTACAATGCAGAAAAGATCTACATATTGCTTGGCATGTGGCAGATCATTTCAGACATTGAAGTGTATGACAAGTTGCTGTGTTTTAAATCGGGGAGTCAATGTGTTTAACCTGACTAGGACTGCGTAGTGATAAGTGGCTGTGAGGAGATCGGGCCAGCCTGTGTGACAGATCTGGGCTAAGCAGTGAGCTGCCTGGGTCATTATACAGCGTGGAGGATCAGGATTACTGGTTCATAACACACCAGGCCCAGGGACTGGAGAGGGCATCTGGGGTTGGTGCTGAACAGCGTCAGTTAGTGTGACACTCTGAGGCTCAGTGTCATAACAGAATGGGACCTGAGTCGATGTCCTTACATGACGAGTCACTTTGTGTGACAGGCTACATGTGACCTGGGTATTAGATTGGGTCAGAGGTCACTGCCATTACATAGGCAGTATTTAGTGATGGTGAGGAAAGGACCCAGTTACATAAGTTTTTCTCCATCAGAGCCTAAGTAGGTAAAAAAAAATAAAGAAAATCTAGGCAATCATAGTTGGGCCAGGTAGAAGTGAGTTGTTCGGCCAGGTTGTTTGACCAAACAAAGTTCGGCCAGGTTGTGGGGAACAAGGGAGGGGCCACTTCTCATGCTTTGTTGTGAGAAGTGGCCAATACGAAATATCCAAAACCGTGTGTATGGAATGCCATTTGCTTATCAAAACTACATTTCACATGTTAAATTAGAAACTATTGTACATAGCTTGTTTATAGCTATAGTGTAACTATAATGAAAACAATGACAGTCAAATAGTTATTTTTTAAGTTCATAACGATTTGGTTTCAGGTAACTCTATTAAACAGTTGAACTTAAAAACAGACAGAGGAGGAACAGAAACTAAAAAACTACGCGTCTTTATACAACTCTAAGAACATCAGTGGTGGGACAAAAATATATACGATAGCAATCAACATAATATCTTTTTGTTGCATAGTTAACTAATTTCTTCCCAAAGTTGTATCAAGCACATTAGCTGGGAGAGAATAATGTTTTGTTGTCCTGACTCTAACCTGGTCTTCCTGAGTCTGAGAGCCGCGTTTCAAGACAAAGAATCCAACACTTGAAGTGGTTTATGTCATTAGACATGTGGGTTGCAGGTGATCCATCACAACATAACCACTAACTGTTTTACTTTTGCCTGACAATATGTAGTTACTGAAGCCTGTTGCCCATGAAGTTTCAGTTAATCCTCAACTAATCCTAATTTATTTTGTCCCTGGCTGGATTGAATACCCGGCCTCCTGTGTGGCAGACTGTGTCCCTAGCCTCTACGCTATTTAACAAGGGGTACTCGGTCGAACTGTCAGTCGGAGAAATACACTCTTCATGGCCGGCTCTTCCTGGCTGGCTCTTCACGGCCGGCGCTGCTTACGAGGTACATTCACTTGCCTTCTGTAAGACTGCCAAGTACATGTACCTCACAACATCCGGATCGGTACGGTTACTGGAAATGGTGTTAGAAAAGCGTCTTACCGGAGCGCCCTGCTCAGCTTGTCGTAGTTCATCTGGGGTTTACACTTGCGAGCCCCCCACAGACGGGCCACCTCGTCTGGGTCCTTGATGACAAACTCCCCGTAGTCCCCCTGCCAGGCGATCACATCGTGGTACTCTTCCTTCCTCAGCAGCTCCAGGATGAAGTGCCACAGCTGGATCTGTCTGGAGCCGGGGCTTGACTCAGGTTTGTAGGCCCAGTCTGGGAAGGCAAACCCTGGGGAAGAGAGGGGAAGACCAGGGAGAGGGGAGTTAGCCTGGAAGTCACTGGAGCGCAGCTATACTGATGGGCTGAGGCCAGACAATTAGCCTTCAAAAGGAAAACGTGGTCGGAAAGCCATGCTTAGCCTAAGGCTTAACACCATGTTTTATACGTCTAAACAGTAGCCACTAGCCTTCACATAAAAGCCCATGTTTGGACAAACAGCTTGTTTCAGAGATGCACGGGACAAACAGAGTCCAGCAGGGCAAGAAGAGTGTCAGATATTCTCAGGTGAACTGCAATAACAGGAAAGAGGATTAGGAAGGTGTAGTGGTTGTCTGTAGCTGGCTTAGCGATGAATTTTGGGATCCCACTGTAGCTCAGTGTGGTTCAATCATACCTGCCTGCCTGACGTGAACACCTCTCTGCCAGTCTCCTCCTCTCTGCCATCTCTCCCTGGCTTCTCTCTTTCTCTGGCGTCTCTCTCTCTCTGGCGTCTCTCTCTCTCTGGCGTCTCTCTCTCTCTGGCGTCTCTCTCTCTCTGGCGTCTCTCTCTCTCTGGCGTCTCTCTCTCTCTGGCGTCTCTCTCTCTCTGGCTTCTCTCTCTCTCTGGCTTCTCTCTCTCTCTGGCTTCTCTCTCTCTCTGGCTTCTCTCTCTCTCTGGCTTCTCTCTCTCTCTGGCTTCTCTCTCCCCGCTTCACAGCGTGTTTTCACTCAACACAAGCGAGGTGGGTGTAGACACCACAACCTTCCTGTCAGTGTCCACCCAACCACAACAGCCCTGCACCGGAAACACTCGCTGGTCTTCCTGTGGTGATGTCACGCTGATAGTAAACACACGTACACACACACGTACACACACAGGGGGGTGGTGCACTATCACAACAACAGTCTATTACAACAACAGCATTCATAAGGAAAACCCCTCCACTCCACCTCTTTCCCTCCACGCTGTCACTCTTTCCTACTGACCGAGGAAACAACACAGCCTAACCTAACACACGCCGTCTCTCCCTCCCTCCACTCGTCCCTACCTCATCCCTCGAACATACAACGGAAATGCAGTGTGGAAAGCAGAAACAGACTGGGTGGGGTTAGCTAATATGTTCACGGGTGTGTGTGTTTGTCTGCCCGCTCGAGTGAACTTCATTTAAATGTGTGTTTGAATTCAGAATACGACAGTATGAGAGCAAACAAGAGAGAATTCCTTATACTTGAATGATGAGGCTTAAGCACTTGTGAGGGCCTGTTTTCTCATGGTCGCAGGGTCGCGACCTGTCTACAACTGCCCGGAGGTCTGTATTAGTGTGGAACAGTTTCATAAGACAGTGACACATGTACACTTACTAACCTACACATAACTACCAATCAACCAGAGAAGACAGACAATTTAGGTGATCATATCAGGCAATTCTTTATTCTCATTCACCAGGAATTGCCGTCAACAATTTGCTGCCAATTCACCTAGCAGGATTTACACAACAAAACCCACTGCATACAGAATAAGCTTCAATGGAGACCACATAAGGTATGACGCACTTGACAAACTACTGTGTGAGGGTGAAGTATAACTTTCCAGCGTAGCTAAAACCCGTCGCACGTTCCGCTGATTCCAAGTTCCTTCGGGAGCTCAGGTGTGACGCAGAACTGCCTAAATTGATTTGTAAAAAGTGGAACGGACCGTTGTCCCACCTCCTTTCTCCTTTTAACGAAGCCTGATATTGTTCATTGAAGTCCAGAGCACTCAGCACGGGCTGCTGTTAGATATGTATAATTTGACGAGTGCAAACCATGAGCAGTGCTTCAAGAGCAATTTGGATCATTAAAATTTTCCTGAGACTTTGAAAAGTTTTACCACAGATTCTGCCACAGAAACAGAGTATGGCTTTGGGTCTGTGGTTGGGCCTTCGCAGTGCAAGAAAACACAAACTAAAAAGCTTCCTTATAAAAATATTTCTGGAAGAGATTTGCGGGACTTTTAAGTGGTACACAATGAAAGTTTGTTTGTTGACCAAGAAGTTATTACAATCTCCACTAAATGCCCTAATGTCATAGTGGAAGATGAAAAATAGTTAAGGTAATGAAGAATAAAACATTAATATACTTTAATCAGAACGAATTCACCCCGAGTCAATTACACCAGAACACAGTGTTTTCTTGGGTAAGTCAACCATTCACAGTTTCTGTGAATGTGATTCTGTGAAAGTGTTAGCGGATCATGGCTAGGCAGCAATCACATCTTGCCATAGATTTTCAAAAGGATTGAAATCAAAACTATAGCTCGGCCACTCAAAATGTATGGTATCCTTGGTTAGCAACTCCCATGTCGATTTGGGTTCATCTGGTTGGTTTATAACATGCTGAAAGGTTCATTAATCTCCTAGTGTCTGGCGTAATGGAGACTGTAGCGGTCTTCAGTCTTTGCCGATGTCAGACATGATCCAGCCACCACCAAGGTGGAAAATAAAGAGCCAGTAACTCAGTGATGGGTCGGATTGATCCCAAGCACCAGGCAACAATTACACAAGGGAATGGGTGTGTCCAAACATTTGACTGGCACTGTACTAGATAAGTGTTGTGTTTTCACAGCGCTATGTTGTCGTATGTTGCATATACCGTAGCATGCATGTTTGTAAAACTATTGAAAAAGCTGCCAGTCTTTGTTGTGCCATTTGTGCTTTAAAATCAGTACGTGGCCATTGATCCGTACAGACGTCATGTGACTTATGTGACTAGTTAAACGTGTTCTCCTTGGGTTTAAAGGCTACTTCAGATAATGTTTTGTATTCATCAGCACGCCTGCTCCCCACATGAAAAATCACAATTAAATCCATTTCAATCCCACTGTAAAGCAACTAAATTGGAAATACTCCAAAGAGGATGGAATACATGTTCAGCCCACTGCATGTGACATCACATCACTGAGCCCTACAAAGAGGACGGAATACACGTTCAGTCCACAGCATGTGACATCACATCACTGAGCCCTACAAAGAGGACGGAATACATGTTCAGTCCACTGCATGTGACATCACATCACTGAGCCCTACAAAGAGGACGGAATACATGTTCAGTCCACTGCATGTGACATCACATCACTGAGCCCTACAAAGAGGACGGAATACATGTTCAGTCCACTGCATGTGACATCACATCACTGAGCCCTACAAAGAGGACGGAATACACGTTCAGTCCACTGCATGTGACATCACATCACTGAGCCCTACAAAGCAGCAGAAAAACAGATTATTGTTGCATATGCGGGATACATTTTAAAGTGTTACCTAACGATGTAAATGTTAATAAACCGCATCTTGCAACCAACATATAGCTGAAGCCCACAGGTGTATGCCAATCTGCTATACGTACTTAATTGTGGGCTTGCCCTTAAAAGGCGTGTGGAACCCGAGTGGCCAACTGAATCAGAGCAGTTTGCTGACTTCTCAATAAAGGACAGATTTATTGATGATATGGCCTGTTGCTGATACCCTGCTTTGATAGAATGGCATTGACACAGGAACCAGAGGTCAAAACAACAGACTAGCTATGCGGGCATCGTGTTTCAGGGCGGCAGGTGAAATGGATCCTAGCTAGAGACAAACTCAATTTGCCTGCCAACCTCCGAACAAAGACAACACTACCAACCATAATGATTATCACACTACCTATGGAGACAAACAGCCCATCCCAAACAGCTAAACCTGATAAACAGATCAAAGCAGTGTGAGTTCATTGTGATATTAGCAGGAATCAATAACTCACCAAAACACCAGACGTGTACTACTACGGCCGGCAGGGGACCTGGTGAGTTAACCGCTTGATACCACGGAGTTCAAACATGGGATGAATGGTCACACAAACGAGGCTCAACTCAAGCCAAGGACATTTCTATGGCAACATGTTGTCTAGCACTGACCTGCGCTGGGCCACATTAGCTCATGGCTAACTCAGCTTATCCTGAATGACATGAAGAAGTGGCCAGGACCATTGAAATCAAATTCACTTGCTTACAGCAAACGTGTATCATCATTCAAAAAAGACAACTGATTAAATACTGTATAAATGAATGGTTTGTTATGCATTACAAATTGGTTCATATTAAATTCCCTATCTCATTAAATATTTTGTAATGACAGAACATTATACATTTAAAAGCAAACAGTGAAACTACTGTATGACGGTAGAAATAGAATAGACTAAACGAAGGCACACAGATGTGTTAATCATATGTAATTAAAGAAAAACGTCCCATTTCAACCATAGCCTGCTGAATTCGCAAGACAACCTTTGTCAGTGTGAATTCAAGGAAAGGGTTGTAGTGACTCAGCCAAAGACTGACGATGCAACGTTGTCTTAATGTTCTGTTTGGCTTTGGACTCCTCACATGACATGCACACATTTAAAGGCGTCCTATGTGTTACCCCCAGAGGTCAAACCATCTCGAGTCACAGTAGATCAGTTATCACCAGACAACCTGCATACAGACACAAACACAGAGAGAACCTGTGTCCAAAGGACGGCTTGATGAGGCTAAGCTACCCTAGAGTGGGCTTTGTTTGAGAAATACCGTGCACGTCTGCGTGTGTGTTTCTGAGTCTCACAAGAATGCATCAATGACATGCAAGAGAAAAGCAGTGTGACCTCATCAACCCCCCCAACACACACATGCAAACACACACGCACACGCACGCACACGCACACACACTTAACCTATCTGACCTCTACTCCTTTTCCCCTTTCTTTTTCTCCCTCCATCCCCAGTGCTCTCTCTCCCTCCCTTCTCTCTTTTCTCCATGTCTGGCGCTCCTTTTTCTCCCTCCTGGGGGTGACACCAGATAGCCATTACACCACAGAAGAGAGGAGACACACAGCATCAATAACACAGCAGCTAGAGGGGGGGGCAGCTAATCCCTGCCCTGGGACACCAAGGTTTGGGTGGGGGTGTTCAGGGGTGTACACGGCACCCAGGAATGGGGGTCAGCAGGGAGGGCTAACTAAATAGCAACAGGTTTGGATTGGGGGGGGGTGCATTCAAGGGGATACTGAAAGAGGAGCAGGGAAGAAGAGACGGACTGAGCCCTAGGATAAGGAGCTGGGGGAGGAGAGGGGAGGAGGGGAAACAATAGTGGGAAGAGAGAGAGACACAACGGTTGATGAGGGGGAGGGGAGGAGGGAAACAGAGAGAGATGAGATCATTGCTGGTCTGGTAGTATGTTGTCATCCAGGTCAGATTGCTCCCCCCCACCTCCTCCTCCTCCTCCTCCTCTCCCTGCGGATGCCTGTCTTCCTCTGTGTGATCTCTCTGGCATGCCGTTTAGACTTCTAACACTGGAGCTATTTCAACTATGTACACCACTATAGTGACCTCTGCACAGCCCAGTGACAGAGAAAGGGGGAGGGAGAGAGTGAGGGGGGGAGAGAACGGGGGAGGGCGGGAGAGGGAAAGAGGGACTGAGTGAGAGTGTGAGCAGTTAGACAGCAAATGGTAGCGAGGAGGAAAGTAACTTGGCCCCGTCAAAAGCTGATTTTCTGCTAAGCTGTGAGGGAGAGTAGACAGACAGACAGGGGGGGGGGGGGTGTAACTAGAAGCATATGTGGCCTTGAATCTGATTATGAGCTCCAAACACTGACACACACAAGCAGAGATATCATCTCCAACCCCCCCCCCAGACACACCTCCACTCGTGGTTCCCAGGCATGCTGACACACTGCCTCTGGGTGGAAACGGGCTTGAGGTGGTGTGTGTGAACCCTATGGGGGAAATCAGAGCCCCTGTGATGTTACCACCTCTCCAAAGTGTCTAGAGATCTCCCACAAGTCCATTAAACATTCATTATGTCCTCCACCACAAGGAGGAGAGGTAGACACTCACTGGAAGGGATTAACAAAAAAGCTAATTGGAATGCTACCTTGGCCTGATCACAGAGTGCACAGTGGCCTTACACTTAACCACTGACAGACACGACATGAAGACCTGGTATTCAAGAAACGACAGACTACGTGCAAATCGCCTAGAAAATGAGGTGAGATCTAGGGATCGACTGAGATTGAACTTTACATTGTTTCAACATAAACAGACACACCTTCTGTGGTTTAATAAGACAGAGTTGTTTGATGCTATAAGCTGTTGGATGGAATCATTCCCAACCGGACTCACTGCAGACACTGGCCGCTCCAGGCTTAGTCGGAACAATATTTATCCCAATGTTTCTCATGATGTTGCTGAAAGCCAACTGATGAAGGTCTAATGAAGGAAAATAATTAGTATCTTTAATTTGATCAGATTACAGTATATAGCTGTTTTCTTCTTCATTAACATAATATTTATCCCATCTTCCATGGGAGTATTTTGTGGATATTGTAGAATTTTCGTGGACAACAATCAAACTTGCTAATGCAATTCATTTTCATTCATTTGTGTACATCCCCTTAAAAGTCCTGCAAATCTCCCCCAGAAATATTTTTGTTCTAATAAAAAAGGTTTTTAGTATGTGATCAATATTTTGATGTCAACAAATAGATTTTTGATACAGTATAAGGTTAACTAGCTAGTCCACCAAACTTCTGCTAGCAAACATTAGCATCACTAGCTATTTTTGACTGACTGTTAGCTAATGACAACATTGCCATCTGTCAGAGTACATTTGATTAAATGACAATCATTATCTACTACATGAGCTTCTTTTAGCCATGTTGTCAAATTGCCAAGCTCCTTTACTGCAATTTTTACAACACGGTAACTAGCGCCTGTTTAAAGTCACTAGCTTCCTTCAACTTCTGGTCATCAATATGGCCGTGGCGTGTACAGAATGTTATAGACCAAGGCAATGACGCAACCGCGTGACAGAGTTATTCAGTCCATGAATGTGAAGTACAAATGAAAAATGTTGGTTAAACTGCAAACCAGCAGATTGCATCAACAAACGGCGGTTGCTGGTGAGTATCTTACATTTCAGAAAGCAACCCATATGCGCTCAGGGAAATGCTTATTGAAGTTCAGCATGTTGGACGACAAGTGTGAAACAGTGTTCTGCAGAGACAGATGTTCAGCATTGCAGAAGGTACTCGGATGAGTTTGATGTATTTATTTTAACCTAGAACCTTCAAATTTAAATATAGGAAAGAAACCCTCAAACGTTCCTCAAGTCACTGTTTGTGCCATTTCATAAACCAACAAGGAATTAATCACACAAAAAAACTAACATGTTCAAATAAGACCGAGAGAGAGAGCCAGAGAGAAACCGAGATGGAGTGGCTAGGGTGGGGGAGAACTGGTGGCCTTGAAGGGCCAAAAATAGACACACAGACACACACTGGGGTTATTGTTCCACAGAGGGAGCAAGAAAGTCTGAGGGGGAAAGTAGGGAGAGAAAAGTGCTACGGGCGGATGAGGTCGAGAGGAGATAATAGCAATGGGTGAGTAAAGAGGAATAGAAAAAGGAGTCAGTCTGGAGGAGAGGAACTGAGTGATGTAACGTTTTCTGAGACGCTTTACCCCTCACATACGCAGGTCTTTTCCAGGAAAACCAAGGGGAGAAGTGAGGCACAGGAGGAGAAAGAAGCCTGCAAGCGTCTGCTGCCCTGTACTCGCAACCTCCAGTAACAACTATATATTCCATTTTTACACATGCATGCGCACACTAATGCCCCTAGCGTATAAAACCCCCGAAACACACCAAAACTTTACTAGAAATCTGCTGTGGTATATTTAGCAGGATAAAACATTCAGAAAGTTACAAACAGAAAAACAATGACCAGAGCAGGATTGATTCCTTATTGTACATGACCAACAATCAAACAGATGGACAGGTTAGCAGACACAGATAAAGCCTAGTTGTGGACCCAAAAGAAATCAAGCTCAAAGCAGATTTTTATCAAGCTAGATTTTTAAAGTCAAGGACTGAGCTTAATCTGTTTCTGCAAAAACAGACATTAGAGTCTGGTTGGACCCTGATAGAGTCAGGACCTGGATACCAGTCAGGACCTGGATACCAGTCAGGACCTGGATACCATTCAGGGTCAGTTTATATAATAACTACTGGGGAAATACATGAGTATTACAGAACTATAAGGCAGGTTGAGATGATGGTTACTTGGAGACCCAACATCAGGGGGATGAGGGTTGAACCCCAGTGACACCCAGTCATATGGGACGGACTCTTTAACTGGAGTTTCACCAAACAAATGCACACAGACACACAGTCACACACCTGTCCCTAATGGTTTGGTGCAGCTGAATAATATTGTGTCAGTTAGCTGGTGTATGTCTCTCCGAGCTGCAGTTGAGTATATTTACCTTCACCAGAGTAACACTCCTCTACTGGGACTTTACCTTCTCACCTCACACCTTTGGCTTCTCTCTCATTCTCCCTCTTTCTGCTTTGCTCTCTCATTGGTGTTAATGTTCTCTTGTAGCCAGCTCTGGGCAGACATGAACGTTTCTGAACATTGGGCAGTATTCCCTCATCCCAAAATGCAGCACTAGGCTAAGGGTTTAGGGTAAGAGTAAGGATTATGGAAAACACGACATTCAGTAGAAAACTGCTTGTCCCTGTTATCTTCTGTTACATGTGATATCCATGAACAAAAGTTATGCAACCGGAAATTCAGGGGAGAGACATCTTTATTCAGCATGAGACATCGATGTTAACAGTCAGTAGTTCTTTCATTTCTCTCTCTCTCCAATGAATACAGAAAGAACACAATACTTATACCAGAATACAAGGGAGGTGGCCAATGGTCAAAACCAGCCATTACACAGTTAAATACCCTCCAATAAGAAAGGCTTATCTTACAAATGACCCTTGTATTGTATGTTCCAGCCTATGGTCAATGCTGCTATCCATCAAGCCTGTGACAGTCACATGGACAACTCCTAGCAGGAGGTATGGACAGGATGTGTGGGGCCCATCAGTATCAGGCAACACGTCCTATCTATACTCCTTTGCTCAGAGTTAGTCAGTACATCTGTGTTGTGTTTTTCGAGCCTACCTTCTCTCATCCCCAAAACGTAAAGCAAAACGCAACAGTGCGTCCGTTTGTAGAAGGTTTTCTGGAATGTGTCACCGGCGCAGGACAGGAAGAGAGCAACTGTTCTGAACCACAACAGATCCGTTTCCTCTCGGTGAGTGGCTCCCCCCACATAGACGTCCAGCTATAAGAGACCACTGTCCAAAACGTAGCAGGCAGAGGAAGAACCAGGCTCCTGGAGCACGTGGCAGGACAGAGCGGAGCTCCACCACGTTGCTGCCCTAACAAGCTCTCTCTAACAACACACACAGGAAAAGCATTCAGTGGTTCAGTCGTGAAGATACGCCGGTCTAATGCCATGCTGGAGTACGCAAAAGAGGACAACCTGATGAATGTTTTGGCATGACTAAAGGTGTTGTCAAGCAGGTAATGTCAAAATGGGACTGAATTCATAAACCCAGTTTAGGCACAGTTAGACAGACAGAGAGACAGAGAGACAGAGAGACAGAGACATTACAATGAGGAGTGCCAAAGAACCAGAACAGACATAATGACAAGAAGATGCACACAAAACCAGAAAAACAAGTTCACAATTACAGTTACTGGGCAGGATTGTGTGTGTGTGTGTGTGTGTGTGTGCACATGTGCGTCAGCGCTGACTCAGTGTGTGGTTGTAATTTAGTCTTCACAACGCAAACACTTCTCTCTCCCTCCATTCCCTTGTCTCACTCTCTTTCCGCTGCTCTCTCTTTCTGACGCTCTTTCTCACTTTCTGCCACTCTTTCTGATACTCTTTTCCTGACACTTGCTTTCTTTCTTTCGGCCCCTCTTTCTTTTTGAAGCTCTCTAGCTCTCTTTCTCACACTTTTCTGCCATGCTGTCTATTTCAGATATTTGCTCAATTTCTATCTGCCCCCCTCTTTCAAATACAATTAACTTTATTGGCATTACACATGTGTACATATTGCCAAAGTACAATCACAACATTTGAACAAAATATTAACAATAATATATATTTTTTCCCACTCTCTCTGCAGCGAGCTCTTTCTGCTGCTCTCTAGCGCTCTTTCGGTGCACTCCCTCCCCCTTTATGCCGCTCTCTCTCTCCATTTATGCCGCTCTCTCTCTCCATTTATGCCACTCTCTCTCTCCATTTATGCCGCTCACTCTCTCCATTTATGCCGCTCTCTCTCTCCATTTATGCCGTGCGCTCGCTCTCTTTCTGACGCTCGCTCTCTTTCTGACGCTCGCTCTCTTTCTGACGCTCTCTTTTGGACTCCCGCTCTCACTCACCCTTTATGAAGCACACTTCCTGTCCCTTTCTGACGCTCTCTCTCACACTCTTTCTGACGCTCTCTCTCTCACGGACACTGTCTCTTAGCAACCAGACACTTCAGGCCTAAAAATAAACCCCCCATAAACCAAAAGAACCAAAAAATACAACATAAACGACAATTAATCCTTTCAAACCAAAAGCAATGACTCCTATAGAAAAAGTAGATAAAAGAGACGGAGGTGCAGGGAGAGGACAGAGAGGAGAGAAACCAGGGTAGCAGTGGAAGAGATATCAGGGTAAAAGGAGAGATGCCAGGGTAGGGGTGGAGGGAGAAATACCAGGGTAGAGGATGCAGAAATACCAGTGTAGAGGGAGAGATACCAGGGTAGGGGAGCGAGGGATACCAGGGTAGGGGAGGGAGGGATACCAGGGTAGGGGAGAGAGGGATACCAGGGTAGGGGAGAGAGGGATACCAGGGTAGGGGAGAGAGGGATACCAGGGTAGGGGAGAGAGGGATACCAGGGTAGGGGAGGGAGGGATACCAGGGTAGGGGAGAGAGGGATACCAGGGTAGGGGAGAGAGGGATACCAGGGTAGGGGAGAGAGGGAAACCAGGGTATGGGGGGGATAGGAAGGCAAAAGCAAGGGAAAAGATGAACTGTGAGGAAGAGGAGAGGAAGCGAGAGAAAAGCAGGGAGAGAGCAAGAAGGAGCCAGCAACAGGTAGTCGTGAGGGGACAGAGATCTTTGAGAGAAGAATCCTGCTTTCCTCCCATCCAACGCTGGCACTTTATGTCACTGTGTGTGTGTGAGTGAGTGAGTGAGTGGGTGTAAAGCCCACTATTCCCCCCTGGCATTGGGGGAACAGAACCTTTCCACAGTCCAACAGCAGGCAGTAACCAGTAGTGTTGAGGCCAAACAGACCTACACAAACACAGGCGTGTAGACCTGCCTGCACAGTCCCGCCAACACACCAACTACATGTCATAGAACAGCCGCTCCACGCAGAAGTACTCCGTTAAAACCTTAAACACAGTGGCTTTGTATTCATGCCTCATTCTCCACATTTGTCAAGTTACAGACTGAGATTATAACTGATTAAGTTGCTGTACGTTGCCATCAACCTACAGACAAAACCTGATAGCGACAAGAAAACAAAGATAAACAGAAATCTCAAGTACATATGTATTCAGACCCTTTCTTAAGTACTTTGTAGGAAACCCTTTGTATCTTCTTGTTTATGCCTCTAAGAGCTTTACAGATTCTCCCACTCCATCTTGCAGGTCTCTCAAGCTCTGTCAGATTTGAATAACAGTTTGATTTTGGTCCCATCAGAACAGAGAACATTACTTTTCAGCTGACATTCGGAAGTACAATATATATGATACTATATATATGATAGTTTATATATATAAACTATCTAGGGAACACTCCCTAGATAGGGAGTGTGTGTGTGTATATATACACATATATATGTGTATATACATACACATATATGTACACACACACACACACACACACACACACACACACACACACACACACACACACACACAC
>JACXGJ010012432.1:0-17931 GCA_016801105.1 Esox niger | reverse complement strand
CCTCCTTGCTGATGACTCCTCACCTCCTTGCTGATGACTCCTCACCTCCTTGCTGATGACTCCTCACCTCCTTGCTGATGACTCCTCACCTCCTTGCTGATGACTCCTCACCTCTTCTATGGGTACTCCTCACCTCTTCTATGGGTACTCCTCACCTCTTCTATGGGTACTCCTCACCTCCTCTATGGGTACTCCTCACCTCCTCTATGGGTACTCCTCACCTCCTCTATGGGTACTCCTCACCTCCTCTATGGGTACTCCTCCTCACCTCTTCTCTGGGTACTTCCGCCACTTGAATGACTGACCATACCGGTCAATTTGTAGGAATTTCCTGGAGCTTCAAGACAAGACTACCTGTCACTTCCTAACTTGTCTATACCTTTACACTCTTTCAAAAAAGAGAGATATCAAAGAAGAATTCAAATCCCGCTAACCCAAAACACATGAAAAACCCAAACCGCATTATCTAAGAAACGTAAATCCGTGCAGAAATGCTCGTTGATCTAAGGGAAATGTGACCGCGTTTGGCCACAGGGAGCTTTGTGTTTCCCCGCCCAGCGTGTTGGACTTGGACAGCCGTTCCAGGGCGCGTCATGTTAAGTCCTGTTACATTAGAGCGTCCCGTGTTCCGTGTGGCTCGGGGGTCCATGTAGCCATGTAACCACCCCTGAGCCTGCGTGTTAGCCTGTTTCCTCAGCCAAGAAGATGAGGAGGGAGGGTCGGCTGCATGCTAATTTCAGGCTCCAGATGCGACAAGCCAGTTTATGTCTCCCTCAGGCTCCTCACTTCAGTAGTCCTATTGGCAGAACAAAACACAGGAAGAGGAGGGCAGCCATATTGATTATCAGTAAGTGAGATTACATATCTGGGGCTTGACAGTCGCTATTATGAGTCCGGTTCCCTTGGAGAAAACTGGTAATTGTTTCCAATTAGATTGCGATGGTTGTGGCCATAAATTGTGTCTCTTTTAGATTGATGTGTGCACTGTTTAATAATAACACTGTGCATAAGTTATATGAATTAGATTGTCATGAGCCCGGCCAATCAGGTTGCCATGAGTTATTTTGTTGTGGGGGGGAGGGGCTTCCTCGGAATACACACATCCAAGCATGTGCAGGTTCGTGGGCACACACACACACCGCCCTGGTGACATCTGTGTGTTCGTCAGTGATTATATGTTACAGTTGTGTGAATGCCTCGGTCTGAGTTTACATCAAGTGGCGCTAAAACCATGCATTTACATGGTAATAGCACAACTCTGCGCGCGTAGCTGGAAGTGTCAGATAGTAATTATCAGACTCTGTTTAAATATAGGTTTGGTCAGTGAGGCATTTTGGCATGGCGTCGGCATGGGCTACTGCGACAGTAACTTTCAGAGCGTGTTTAGATGAAGGCTGGCAGATTTTAAGTGACACTAACACGGTTGCCAACTGTCTAATGGAGGACGTGTCACGAAGAATGAATGATGGGAAATGTCGCTGGGCAGTAGACGGGACAGAGGAGAGGCGAAAAGAGAGAGAGGAGAGTGAAAGAACAGAACGTCCCCAAAAAAGGAAAGACAAAGGGGGATAGAAAAGACAGGGGTAGATGGTTCGGGGTGTTTGAGAGACATGGAGAGTGAGGTGCGATCGGGAGTGAGGTGCGATCGGGAGTGAGGTGCGATCGGGAGTAAGGAAAAACACATCACAACCTCCCTTAGCTAAACAAGCCTTGGGTGTGTCTAGTCATAGACTGGCCTGTGTTCATTTGCTGTGGGAGAGGTGACTGTTGTGACATGTTTGAGTGATGTTTGGTGTCAATCTGTGTTGTGCCGTACCCACCAAAATGGCATCAGCGGAAACAGAACTGAGATGTGAGCGTCAGCTTTGGGATTTGAACCGGCGCCCTTCGGTGCCTGGCCAAGTGCTCTGGTCTGTTGGTTTCTTGTTTCGCCAACCCGAAGCAGCCCGTGTACCAACAGCACAAGAACCTCGACAGCGCTGCGACGAGAGCCAACCGTCCAATGTTCTTTATCATTTCAGTGCTTCAAATGCCACTCGTCCAGTGACGGCAGAGAAAGAGAGAGCGAGAAGGAGAGACGGGGAGTGAGAGAACAGAAAGAGCAAGGGGTAGAGAGGAGAAGGAGAAGAGAGAAACGTGACAAAAGACTCCGCTCTCCAGCATTTTACTCAGCCACAGCAGCTGCCCATATAAAAAGCTTAGTCACAATGGGAAACAGGATGATTCTGCCTCTCTCTCTGTGTGCCCTTTCTTTCTCTCCCCCTGTAAGCAGCCGGTGCTCATCTCCGGGTATTCATACCAGGCACACATGATAATGAGTAACCACTGTACCGCCTGATACAGTGAAATGAATCCATAACCGTATCTCTGTGGCCTTGTTGCATGGGAGATAAGTGGATGACACGACAAGCTGCCTCTTATCAAGCATCGGGGCTTTCCGGGGTGCTTTTGTAAGAGGCTTGGCTGGCACTGTCTCCCAGAGTGGGCCAGTAGGGGAGCAATTGATTTGGACGTCGCAGATTATTGCAGATAAGTGGTTTGGATCAGCCGACACGTGTGGCTGGGGAAAGTCACTGCGGATCCAGACGGCGAGAGATGTATTGACTGGTCTGTGTGGTAAGAACGGGCCCAGGTGAACGGCTAATTCCAGCTCACGTGGACTCCGCGGTGGGAGGCGGGTTCTCCGGGGGCCGTGGAAAGAGTTGAGGCGGAACTGAGGACTCACAGAGGGAAGGGACACGGCGCAGTAAGCAACGAAGATGGAAGTGAATTACCGAGGATTGTGGAGTGCTGCTCTAGAACGCAGAGCAGCTCAGCCTCCGACTTTCCAAACCAGGGCTTATTGCATTAGAAACACTCTGCCACAGGAGAGGATGGAAGCACTCTGTGATTGGTAGCTCGGATGATAGGAGTAGCATTAAATCAAGTTAAGTCACGCCGTGCCGCGGTTGGAACAACCGGCTCACATGCTGACATGGGAGGAAATGACCGGGAATTGCGGACGAGGGGGGAGTGACCGGGAGATGACACGCCACGGCGGCCGAAAGCTTCGCGGAGAAAGGTCGGAAGCTCTAGACATGTAACTTAACAGAGTGTGAGATCTCTGTGTGATTGACTAAGAGCATGTTAACGTGATTTCACCCTGTCCTGGGGAGAGGGTCGATGCTCAGAGGTAAGGAGCAGGAGAAGGGAGGAAAAGCCTCAGGTCACATGTCTTCAACGACTGACTGATAGACGGCAGGAAGTTCAGTGCACTCTGATATATGGAGTGTGGTTCCTAACTTTATCACTCCAGGCAGTTTTCTGGAGCCAGAAGTTCTATCTCGTGACTCCAATTAATGAAATCATGTCAAGCGAAGTGAGAGGATGACAGGTAGTCTATCACTTCTTCAGAGGTTGTGTTTTGTACGCCTTCGCAAGTCCCTATTCGCCATGGCGACGACAGAGACATGAAAGAATGAAGCATGCTGAGCAGATCTCAGAAGCAGGCTTCGTTGGTAATGTGTCAGCTTAGTTATAGGATATTTAGCAGATGAGAAGTGCGAAAATGTTATTCCTGTTTCACACTGCTTCGCACTGCGATAATTAATGTTCATCTGTCGCATTTTTAAGTACATAGACAAACAAAAAGGTGAACGCAGACTTCAGTTGACATATGGAAGAGATTATGTTTTGATCGGAGCCCGCGTCACCTTCTTGATGCATGAGAAAACGGCTTCTAAATACATCCCTAGCTGTAAAAAAAAAAACTGTATATGGCAAGGCAGTGCACATCCAACATAGTAAAAACAGTGAGAAAAAAAAAACATGCTTGCAGTTAAGCGTGTAATACCACACACCAGTCCTCACGCGCAGCAGAGAAGCGCAGGACGTCAGTCTCATTAATCAATCAAATTCCCTTTTCGCCTCAACAGAAGACACAGAAATGCCTGACAGACGCCCGGCCGGAAACCTCAGGCCGGCTTGGACTGCAGAAACACGGTGTCACCGACACACATCTGCACTAATTCCTGCGCACGCGAGGAAACCCGGCTGGACTGTGATGTTCCGATAGCTTGAATCGCAGTGCCTCAGTAGATCCACCTCCTGCAGAAAGGACCAGGGGCCAGAGTCCCCCTCAGCACACCCAGATTAGATATAGGGAATCCTTTGTGTTGATGAGGACCTCGCCCAAGCACGGTCTCTCCCGGCTGGCTTTTCACCACTGGACTGGGACAACTACGTCCTGAATGAGAACAGTGGTTGTTTTGAGCCTCAGTCTATGGACTAGTGAATATATGAGAAACTCCTTTGGGCATTTTCAGGGTGGCAAAATGGCGACTGCCCTGGAAAGTTTGGAAGATTCAATGTTTGAGGGGCGTTTTCTCCAACTCTATCTCTCTATGTCAACCATACGAACAGAAGGATTTGCCTCGTTGAACCAGTGAAAGCCCACGGTACAGTAGGCTGGACTTTACACCGTCCTTACAAAACGTTAGCGTTCCAGCTCGTTCTGAAAACCTCTATTGAAACAGCATCAAGGTAGCAACACTGATTGTTGCCAGAAGAACAAAAGGGCCAGACTTTGCAGGAAACTAGCTCTCTGCTAAAGCTAATCGACGTGTGTGTGTGTGTGTCTGTGTCTCTGTGTCTCTGTGTCTCTGTGTGTCTGTGTGTCTGTGTGTCTGTGTCTCTGTGTCTCTGTGTCTCTGTGTCTCTGTGTCTCTGTGTGTGTGTGTGTGTGTGTGTGTGTGTGTGTGTGTGTGTGTGTGTGTGTGTGTGTGTGTGCGCGTGTGCATGCATTCATGCATGCATGCAGCCCTGTGTGTGTGTGTGTATTTGTGTTTGTATTTGCCTGCACTCTGTAGCGTAACAGAGACATGAGTGCCGATAACAGAAAGGCAGCGAAGCAGTAAAGACTCATCTCAACAGGCATCAATAATAGATGGTCCTCAAATCTCCTGGGCAGCCAACTGCAGGAGGTAGTCTAACGAACGACCCTGTGTCTGTGGCCTGTAGCTCCCAGACAAAGAACTGCGAAAGCACTGATCTCTCTCTCGCGCTCTCGCGCTCTCTCTCTCTCTCTCGCGCTCTCTCTCGCGCTCTCTCTCTCTCTCTCGCGCTCTCTCTCTCTCGCGCTCTCTCTCTCTCGCGCTCTCTCTCTCTCGCGCTCTCTCTCTCTCTCTTGCGCTCTCTCTCTTTCGCGCTCTCTCTCTCTCTCTCTCGCTCTCTCTCGCTCTCTCTCCTTCCCTCACTTCTCTCCTCAGACCAGATACTTTGGCACTTTGCAGCTATTTAATGTTTATTGTCTACTTAAGCCAAAAGCCAAAAAAAATTAAATTATGCGGCCTGCTACCAATTTTCCCTTTTTACTCCCTCTCCCCCTCTCTTTCTCTCTCCTTCTCTCTGAAATTATAAATCTCATCTCCCAGCGGCCCAATTTATACCTCCTGTTACAGCTGGGGACAATTATGCACAGGAAGTCAGGGGGGGACTTATTTTGGGGAGCGCATTCAGGAAACCGGTGGCGGATCAATCCTTCAAGGTCAGGACTGTAAAGCGTCGGGGGGCGGGCCGCGCTCTGACCACTGCCCCCTGTTGAGTTGGCCTCACCCCAGCACGAGGCCCGGGCCAGAGTCCCCTGTCACTGACGGGCCTGTGAAGATCAGCCAGAGCAACACACAGAGAGGAAAGAGGATAAAAGCACACGAGGAGCGCCGCTCCCCCACTCGGCCCGCCCCGGACACTCCTCTCCCGCTGTTAGCCGCGACCCACGTATCCGGCCGCTCTCTGAGGAGGGCTTTGTGCGCCGGCCTCCAACGCGCGTCTCTGGCGTCTCGTCTGAGTGTAACAGGCCTTGAACCAAACCTGCGTCGTTGACATGGAGCCGACCGAGACAAAGCGTTGCATTAGCCGACTGTTGATTCGGTTTCGTTTGGATGAGTCGCGTGGTGCCACACCTCATCCCTCTCCGCCACATCCGCCAGCGCCGGTGTGAGACCGCCGCAAATAAATGGCTCAGTTTGGTTTAAAATGCCACAACGGGAAATTATGTCCGCATTTCCTGGTACTTTGAGCCAAACAGAACCGAACTCTCCGGCACCACAGGTGAACGGTTTCAATGAACAGGTTGAATAAAAGACCAGTAGGCCTGATAAACGCCTTGACACGCCGTTACTCACGCTGCTTTAGTTTGGCGTAGGGGAGATGTGTGTGGAGAGGGGGGAGAAAAAGGGAGTTGGTTACCGAGAGGGCGAGATTGGTGTGGAGAAGGCGGGGTGTGGGGTGCAGAGAGGGGGAGTCTGGTACGGAGAGGGGGAGGTGGGCATGGAGGGAGGAGATTGGGGCAGAGAGAGGGAGTCGGGTACGAAGAGGGGAGATGGTTAAGTTTGGGACTAAGGAACTGTGAACATGCATTTCTGTGTCTACGGTCTTAGGTCCCCGCATGGACACAAAGACACGTTACGTGTGTGTGTGTGTGTGTGTGTGTTTGTGTGCAAGCTGCGTGTTGATAAACGCGTGTGTGTATGACGTCATGTGGCCCACTAACTAAAGAGTTGTTATGTGTGCGTGTCTGCAACATTCAGCCCTGAGAACCAGACCACTGGCTCATGCTGCAGAGATGATGACAGATGGTAGATGGGGTAACACATCCGACCCAGCCCTGCCTTACATCAGCAGGTAGACGCCTATAATAGAAGGAAAGAGACAGACAGGGAGAGAGACTGAGATATGAGACAGACCGGGAGAAAGACAGAAGCAGGTAGACGCCTATAATAGAAGGAAAGAGACAGACAGGGAGAGAGACTGAGATATGAGACAGACCGGGAGAAAGACAGATATGGGAGTGCGATTGAGCGAGGCAGGGAGCGAGAAATAGAGACGACAGAAATGGAGTGAGACACGGTAAGAGACGACCAAGAGAAACATGGGGAGAGACAGACAGACACAAGAGAGACTGAGACAGAGAAAAGTGGATGTTCATTTGCATGTTAGACACTTACTCACCTCCCTCTGTCTCTCAACTAACTCTCCTTTTCATTGAGTCTTTCCCTCACCTGTCTCCCCTCTCAATTTGCCTCTAAATATTCCTCACTATTCTCTCTCTCTCTGTCCCTCCCATTTCACTTTTCCTGTACCTCATCTCTCTCTCCTCTCTCCATGTTGTTCTCTTGAATACTCCAATGTGTACCCAATGTGTAATTGGGTAACATGATGAATGGAGTCTTACACTGCCTTCTCTCTGATGTTAAATGCTGCATTAGTTTCAACGACACGTTTCCTGCCAGTGGAATCAGGTCAAATGTCAAATGTTTTGCCCCTACCTCACATTCTAATACCATTCTAATAAATGATGATGATTCTAATGATTGTAATATATTGTGGTGACTTGATACGGCGCGTTCAACATTAAAAGGGTTTCTGCTCTAGTGGATTAAGCTGCTGTTTCCGGTGTCTTTGGCGATTGCTATGCTGTCATCGGTTCAGGTCTGGCCTACTGCTATTTCAGCTCACTTACTATCTTCAAGAGCAAAATGCCTGAAAAAGTTTTTAAAATGTTTTACTTAAATGTAGTGCTTTTTTGTATCTACTTCAAATACGTGCGAAGAGTGCCACATCCTCACAGAACTCTTCCGATGCGCACCTCACATACGCTTAGATAAAACAAATATGGTTTCCAAGGCCAATTGAGGTGGAGCTGGCAAATTGACTTTCAATGGTGTGCACTCAGCTTCCTCTTCTCCCGTGTTACCGGCCTCTCTGATCAAGACCAACACCAGGCAGACTGCTTCGCTACACTGCACACCTGTTCCAAATGGAGGGACAAGACGAGACAGAGAGATGTGCCGCGGGCTATGTCCTCCTGAGAGTAGATGGGCTTGCACGCAGCCGTGTTTTCGGGGCAATCATGTCCATGTTCAAAGCCTGGGCTTTCAGTGGGTCGCAGGGTCCACCTGCCTGTTCCGTTTATCATCAAAGGAGAAGTGAAGAAGGGAGGCCGCCGTGACCCTGTTAGAATCCATCAGATCTACCTCAGGAGTGTGGACAGCATCGCTAAATAAGGATCAGTTGGAGCAGGTTCCGGGACACGGTGCGTCTTCATTTGATTGGCTGTCCGCTGTTTTGGTCGTATCGTGTGTTGTTTTACAAACGATGCCCGGACTCCCGGTAAATGACCGAAACGGGGATGCGTGGTTGTTTCACCTAGACATTTCTGATTGATGCACTGCATGTGAGGCACCCCGTATAAGATAACATAAGCAAACATGACAGTGGTCCTTTACTAAATCTATATATCGCCGTTACTCTGCGGAAGTAAAGTCAATTTGGATTATGGTTACATTGTGTTTTACTACAGCAGATAGCATCAAATGAGCGCTAATGTGGGAGTAATGATGTTACATTAGCCATGATTCTCCCTCTGTAGCCTCTGAGTGACAGGCTGGTACATGTCATAATGAAGACCTGCTTAACCCAACCAGTCAGTCAATTAGATCCCCTCTGATGTGGCCTCTTAAACAGCAGACACTCCAGAGCCCTTCAGACATCACCAGCTGGGTAATCTAATTTAGTCAGCAGCACCTGGGACAGGAATGAAGTCATTTTAGAACAGAAATTAAGTGACGATGTTTCTTGATGAGCCTCGACATACGACCATTAACAAATGACGTACTGTCCAGGACCTTCTGTGGATGCTTTGTAGATAAAAATACGTTATCACTGCTACCGGTTAGCATTTGATGCATGTAAGAAGATGTTTACCTCAGGCAGGGCAGCAGCACTTTGTCATGGCTGTGCTAATGTAGGTCTATTAACTTGCTGGCGTTGCTGATAAGGCTAAAGGGGCTAACCGGGCTACTGGTGCTAACAGTGATTGTCGAGGCTAACTTTGCCAAAAAATGCAAGCAGGGCTATTGGTGAATACACTGCTTGTTGAGGCTAACACTGCTATTGGTGCTAACGGGGCTACTAGTGCTAACAGTGCTAGTTGAGACAAACAGTGCTAAAGATGGCTAACAGGGCTATTTGTGCTAACAGTGCTTGTGGATGCTAACTAATGATGATATCTGGGTCAATGTGTAATGTGTCAAAACATCTTGTACTGGCACAAATAATTCTATTGTCCCCAGCAGCAGTGTTTGCGCGACAGGCGGCTGTGTTATTAACCTGGTTAACAACAATATCACAGAGTTTATACGCCTTCCAGATAGTGTCAGTTAGTTTACATGCCATTCGTTACGAAAGAAATTCAGTTCATGAAAATAACTTAATACATAACTAACTTAACAAGCAAGTTAGCCAACTGTTTGTACCAGATATCTTAAAGAAAAATATTTTGACAGGGCACGGTGCTGAATGTGGCTGTTTTCAATGTATCTCGTAGAGTTGTGAGTACATTTTTCATGCAACTGTTAGTACACAATTATGTTGTCCGGACACTTGTTGTACACTAAATTGGCCCATACTCTCTTACTGTATCTCCTCCCTCCCTCCCTCTCTTTCTCCCTCTCCTGTCCACAAGCCAGCTGAGCTTCTCCAGCCTGTTCATCTCTTTCCAAAGTATGTTATCTGTAACGGGTCAGAGCATTTATCATTTGTATAATTACAGCTAACAGTCTCTGGGTCTTTTCTAGGGCCCTTGATCCCAAAGGGCTCAGAGGTGAAATCATTATCCCGTGTGTGGAGTCCTGTGCCTGGGTGCTCAGCAGAGGAGGGCCAACCGAGCCTCCAACAGGGCACGATGATTAAAGTGGGCCCTCATTCATTATGGATCTGTTGTGATGCGGCTGTCGTGTCTTTGAAGACAGAGATGGAGGGAAAGGGGAGTCGAGTGGGGGGGGGGGGTAATGGGAGGCTGTAAAGAAGAAGTGAGGGATGGAGGGGAGGAAGGGAAGGGATGAAAAGGAGAATGGAACAGGGTAGAGGGGAGGAAGGTGCAAAGAGGGGAGGTATGAAAGGGAGGAGTAGAAGGTTTAATTGGAAGCTGTGGAGCATGTGAAAGGAAGGAGGAGGGGAGATTGAAAACGTGAAGAGGAGTGTGAAAATTGGAGGAGAATATAAAGGGGTGCAGTTAAAGATGTAAATGGGAGGGGTTGCGGGTGTAAATGGGAGGGGTTGAGGGTGTAAAGGGGAGGGGTTGAGGGTGTAAAGGGGAGGGGTTGAGGGTGTAAAGGGGAGGGGTTGTGGGTGTAAATGGGAGGGGTTGAGGGTGTAAATGGGAGGGGTTGAGGGTGTAAATGGGAGGGGTTGAGAGTGTAAAGGGGAGGGGTTGAGGGTGTATACGGGATTAGCTGAGGGTGTAAAGGGAAGGATAAATGTGTGGAAATGGCGGGGTGGTTGGGGGTGTCGTTATTTCACATTAGAGTTTCTAATGCAGCAGCATGACTGCACTCAGCATCCAACTAGTGGCTGGCCTCTGAAGCGGAGCGCGGTTGATGCTAGTCAATTCCTGAAGTGGTGTCAGAGGGTGAATGGGGGTCACATCCCCTGTCGTTGAGGGGTTCATTCTCCTTCCTTAGTGTGCCATCTTCCGGATTATAAGGTTATCCTGACTCTATGGTGACTAAAGTTCCCATGTCACTTCCCATGTAACTATAAGACTAGTAGCCCCTACAGTCCTTGGAAACCATCTTGGCCACCTAATCATCCCCGCTTCCTGCTGGCACATACATCCCCCCTCATCTCCTCAGTAACAAGAACAATTGCAGATGTGGAGGGTGGTGAAGGTTATATAAATGCTAAATGTATACATTGATAATGTGTGTCATTTACTCCGGATGATGAGTCAGCTACACGACTTCGATGTAGAAGCGATGCGATTCTCGACCAGGACAGAGTGTGTTGAATTTGTTGACATCGCTAATGTCAGCCTGCCATTAGCCTAAGTGTGCTTCAGCGTGATGTGATACCGGTGTGATGTGAGAGAAGGGTCCTGTACGGCCCGCTAGCGCTAAATCATAGGAGGGTTTACGCTTTAGAACTGTTCATACGATAAGATAAATGCTGCAATTCCTGCACTTCCTGAAACTTGGCGGAGAAAATGCTTAGTACAAAATTTTGTTGGTGTAAAAATCCTATTATCATTCACTGTTGCTGTACTGTATCTCATTTTCAAAGATGTTTGTGTGTGTAATTACATTGACTGTACTTATAGGTGGAACGTTTTGGGGATGTGAGGAAATGTTCAATATCCCAGAGAGGATGAGTCTTTCAGAAGTAAAGATGTGGAGGGGAGAAACGCTCTGTGATAGACTGCATGGGCAGATAAAAAAATAATGTACAGTTCACTATTCAAAATGAATGTATCAAAACTTCAAATTGCAGTGGTGTACGATGGAAACGGCTGTGTTAGTCACCCGGTAAACAACATTATCACCGACTTTATACATCTTCCAGATAATGTCAGTGAGCTTACATGGCTTCAGTTGCAAAAAAACGACTGTTCATGAAAATAACTTAATGCATAACTAGCATTGCAAAGAGTTTGGCGATCTCATCATCTACGGTACATAATATCATTAGAAGATTCCGAGGATGTCAGAGCATGTGCTCACCAACTCTTCTGAAAACCATTGTCTGCGAACACCATTGCCTGGCTTCACGCTGGATTCTAAAATGTAAGTGAAAACAGAAAGGAGAAATCCTACAAAAACAAAATCCAGAAACGCCTTCTCCGGGCCCGAGCTAATTTTAGATGTATTTAGGTGAAGTGCAAAACTTTCCTATGGTCTGATAAATCAAAATGTTGAATTACTTTAGAAAATCATGTCACGCCATGTTCTGCGGACTAAATGGAAGAGGGACCATCTAGCTTGTTTTCAGCGCATAGTGCAAAAGCCAGAATCCGTTATGGTATGGTGGTGCATTAGGCTTGAACATTTGTGAAGGCACCATAAATGCTGAGCAATAAGTACAGGTTTTCCAGGGAAGGCCTTATTTAGTTCAGCAAGACAATGCAAAGCACATTCGGTACATGTAAAAAAAAGCAAGGCACTGTAGTAAAACAGTGTAAACATTTGGCGCATTATGAAATTATAAATGTGACAAAGGAGTCCCTGAATAGAACAGTAGCTGAAATCCTATATCAAGTAAGAATGGAACCACATTTTCACAGAACGGGAAAACATTTTCAAAACATCAGCAGTTGGTCTCCTCAGTTCCCAAAAGCGTACGTAGTTTTGTTAAAAGAAGAGGTGATGCAACACAGTGGTAAACATGCCCCTGGCCCAACTTTTTTTAAACATGTTGCTGGAATCAAATTCAAAATGGGTATGTAGTTTTCCAAAAACAGCATTTCTCAGTTCCATTAATTGATATGTTGTTTTTTGACTTTTGTCTCTTCAATATAGGGATTAAATGATTTGCATATTAGTGCATTCTGTTTCTATTTACATTTCACGCAGCGTCCCAACTTTTGTCATTGTCATCAAGCTTTATTGTTTGTAGATTGATTGTATTTTTTATAACATTACAAAATCGTGAGGCAGTGAAGGGGTCTGAATACTTTCCCAATATCCAGCATGTCTGTGTGGGTTGGGGGGGGTTGTTGTCTGTTTATGAAACAGCTTATTCCTGTGCGTGCGTGCGTTCTTTTGTCTTTTTACTCTAAGTCTTTACTCTTTTTAACTCTGTAAAAACATAGACCACCCTGAGTTATCTTAAATTACTTCACTTTGAACTGAGATACAATGCCTTCCTTTTAAACAACTGGCTATTACTGCCAACAGGGATGCAAAAGAGAAATAACAAAACGGTGCTAATCAATCAACCGTTAGCATTCCAATCTGTTTACATGTGTCAGTTTAATAACCGCAGTGAAGGTGAGAAACTTCAAAAACAAAGGGAAATGTGCTTTGTTCACACACAAGGATAGGTACAGACAGCACTGCAAACACACACACACCAAAATGCTGGCATGCATATGCATATGCACACACACTTGTGTTGTGAATTGGAGAGATTCGGTATGCTTGCACACAGACATCAGGCCAGTGTTTTGACACAGAGCCCCATGACCTTTATTAGTGACCACGGGGGGGACATGGTGGACGCCACTCTCACTCAGTGCCGACAGCAGAGTCGTGTTGTCTTGTAGGGACTCTCCATCTCTGTCGCTGTTAGTCTCTCTCACCTTCTCTGTTTCTCTCTCTCTCTGTCTTTCTACCTCTTTCTGTTTTGTTCTCTCCACCTTCCTGCAATAAATTTCCCTCTCACTTTATCTATCTCTCCCTGGCTCTTTCTAACTTTCTGTGTCTATCTCTGTTTCTCCTTTCTACCTCTCAATTTTCAAATGACATGGCAGTGTAAATATTTTGCTCTCTTTCTCAATTTCTCTCTCAAATTTTGTCTATCCATTCTTGTCTGTCTGTCTTTCACTATATCTCTATCCTTATCTATGTGTCTCTCTCTCTCTCTCTCTACCATTCCACTCTCTTTGTATCTTCACTCCCTGTTTTCTGTTTTTGCTGAGCTGGGCAAAATCTCCAGGACTCAACAAGCACAGAGAGAGAAATACAGAGTAAATGAGTCATTAAGAAATGACAGTTTGGAGCTGAACAGACATAAGAGCAGCCACATCTATCTAGCTTAATGAACCAACTCAGCGGTTTTGGCCCTGGATTCCAATTATTATTATTATCAGATTCTTCTCATCCTCTTCTTGTTTCCTATTCGTCCTCTCTTCCATTACAGGAAGTTGTTCTCTCCACATTCTCCTATTAGCTGGGATGACCTTTGATCCTCTAAAACAATAACTCTGACTATACATGACGTTTGTTTTACTGCATTGGATTCCATTCAGTCTTCACAGCCTCAGTGTTCATTATGGGCTGTTCGACTGCTGCAGGTAGAGAGGTGGATGATGGTTAGAACATTTCAGGTTAATGACACAGAATGGCCAATGATAAAAAACTAAATAATACTAACATCACTAATAATTATTTAGCAGTCTATTTAAAGCGACAGCGATGCTAATATTACCTATGACTGGTCCAAAAGGGAATGAAACTCACGTGCAGCCCGTCTAGTTTGTTCCATGTTTAGGCATTGAGAAACCGGACGTTTTCACGCCAGACGTTTTCCACCTGGTAATGGGGGGAAAAGGCCATGACGTGCGTTTGTCACAACTGTTTAGGTGTGTGTGGCACATGTTGGTTCGATGGTGATGTGAAAACTAGGTAGCTTGAATCTCGTTCCACTACAGCCCTGTCAATGTGGATCAGGTTGCCATGTTTTGGATCTCCCACCCCTCCTCCAGACTCTCCTTCATCGGTTATCGGGCCCACTGTAGATGTAGACCTGAACCACACGGGCATGGTACTGAGGGTCCATGAGGCCCACGCGTGTTGAGTGACGGCGTTGGCTTTGTTGTCGTCCGCTCTCACCCCCTGTCCAGAACCCGGTGGTCCAGAACCCGGTGGTCCAGAACCCGGTGGTCCAGAACCCAGTTGTCCAGAACCCAGTTGTCCAGAACCCGGTGGTCCAGAACCCAGTTGTCCAGAACCCAGTTGTCGTAGGAGGTGTGTAGTTCCTGAGCTCGCTGGTGAGTTTGGAGGCAATAATGAGGTTCAATGCTGAGCTCTAGTCATTCAACAGCACCCTCACCTGTCCAGCCATATTGTCCACCTGGAAAGGGTAGTGTGAAGTGCAGTCCGGTAGCTTCATCGTTGGGGTGGCGTGCCAAGAGCACTGGGTACAGTTGGACCGGGGTGATGGCATTCATGTGAGCCATGATCAGTATTTCATGGCTACATATGTTCACCATGCCGTTGTCGGCACAGACTACAATGGTCCCCTAAAAGCTTGTCGGTATTATGAACGGTGCCAGGGAGTCGTTGAAGATGCCCATGAAGAAGCCTGCCAGCTGATCTGCCCGTGTTCTGGTCCTCCATCCCCGCCCGCGGCCATGTAAAACGCCACCCGGCACTGAGGTTTTCCATCGGCATTAAGTTCAGGAGCTAAGGCTGGCGTCACTGGGTGGCTCAATGTTGGAGGTCCCTTTCTGGACCGTGAGGGTTTGCAAACCCTGCCACATCCGACAAGTGTCGTAGCCGGTGTAGTGGGACTCAGGCTGGGTCCTTGTACTGAAGCTTTGAGAGTTTCAAGGCTCCTTGGACATTTATAGAGGGACTCAGCCGACCTATTGTATTTCATTGTTATTATCTGGTATTTATTGGGCACGTATTGATTTAGTCAGTATCTGTCTTTTTTTGCATGTTTTGTTTTGTGTGTTTTCATCTGTTTCTCGTCGTAACTGAATTGTTAGGAAATGGCCTGTTTACACATATCCCTGTTTACAGCTGTTCTTTACCAACCAGGTCCCAAATATGAGTTTGTTTTAGAAGATGCTTCAGCTCATTTCCAAATAAGCCTGAACTTCTTCGGTGTCACAACACTTTGTCAAGCTGGGAATATTTGGCCTCCTCTTTGATGCCTTAGTTGTGATGAAATCCTTTCATGGCGTCAGGTATGGAGTCGGCGTTGATGTCTGCGTTTCTTGTTGGCTGTGTTTGATCTCGTACCAAGCAGGTCTGCGGTCGCACTGCTCGCTTGGGTGCAAAGCGAGCTTTTTCTTTCACTGTGACACAACATCTAATTCCTTCGGTTCTGTCTGTTGCTACACAGAAAGTCAATGAAGCGCAGTGCAACTCTTTGTAAAGGTGTGGTGAAGTCTTTGACCAGCCTGGTTCAGCTTTCTCAGAAGCCCATGCCAACAAACTCAGTGAATGCCACGGTGTCTGCTAGTAGACTGTGGTCAGATGGTTTTTGGTTTGCCCGGGACAGTTCACCATTGGCCCCATGCCCACCCAGTGTTTTATGGCTCCTCTGTGGCTCAGTCAGTGGAGCATGTTGCTTGGAAATCCTGGATTGTCTGTTTGAAATGTGTGCATGTATGTATCGCTTTAAGTAATATCATCTGCTTAGCAGCATGTATTACGTTCCAGTGTCTGTGCTAATCTGCTATTCTAGCTTCCCTGAGTGACATGAACCTTGTGCCTAAGTACTTTCTAAAAGTGACCGAGGAGATGCAACCGACCACAGACACATCAGCCTGATTTATTTCCTTCTGAAATGCGTGTATAATTGAGGACCGTCGAGGTGGTAATGCTCAATTAGTCCGGAGCGTGTGTCAGAATACCGACGTGCGCCGCGGCCGGGTGATCTGGTCTGCTAGCTGGCAGCTGAGACGCCACATAGGTGACAGGAAGGAAGGACGTCGTGTGTCCCCTTTACATGGCGCAACAGAGCAGCTAATCGGGCTGCCATTCCTGTGGGACGAGAGTTTGGAGATTTGAGGGAGGACGGATGAATGCAATGACCGTCTGATAGGCGTCACTCCTTTCACGAGGACACCGAACGGGATGAGGTATTTCCCTTCTCTTGCTTGGGCTGTCCGCTCACATGCTGCGATGGTGGTCTTCGGGACATTTGACTGTCCGTCTCCAACTCGTCCCTTGTTCCTAGTCAGTCGGACATCAGGAGTGGTCCGTGACCGTGATGGCAGTTAGAGTTCTTCTGGTCCCTAAGGAGTTGACTGCCGTAATCCGGGGTTTCACGAAATCAGCAATTACCATGTTGCTTGAATGTGCATGTGGGCTCCTTTCCCCAGGGTGTCCAGAGGATTTATGAGTGGTACACACACACACACACACACACACACACACACACACACACACACACTGCTTTTGACGGTCACAAATCCCGCACATGATGTTCCTCTCTCTCCCTCTCTCCCTCCCTCGCTTCTTTAATCTCCCTCTTTCTCCATGGGTGGAGGCCGGCCCTAAAGTGCTTCTCTGTCTTCAATTTGCAGTGGACATGTTGTGGGCTGGTGTGTCAGGGCATCTCATTTCTGTTCAGATCTACAAAGAGGGTAGAGCCGAGGCTGTAGGGGGCCACGCGCTCCCGGTCTGGAACCACTGCTTCCTCCAAACACACATGGTCGGTGTTAGTGTAGCTCCCAATCTGTCTGGCTGCTAAATGAATGGTATGTATGGGCCTGTGTCAAGGACGATTACAGAGCGAGTGGGTGGGTGTGTACGTGTGTGCGCTACTCTGTGAGGTGTGAGGCAAAAGATCGTCTGAAGACTGACCTCTTTGTGTCAATGTCCCGAGCAGACGCTGTAAGAGAAGACAATGCAAAGCTGTTGAGTTTTACTCACATCTTTTTTTATATAGTACTTTTAGCCAGAGCAGCTTACATTTTTGAGCTTCCTTTTGAAGATCGATAGACTGTACGATCACAAAACTCACTAGGAGAAGCAAGTCATTACTCAAGGACGTAACAGACATTCTGAGAAGAGCTCAGGGCTGAGCTGAGTGGGCGTCGCCCTCCCTTAGGGGCGGGACCAGCAATGGAACAGCGGGGGCGGAACAAAGAGCTTGGTTAGGGTTTTAGTGTTATTGTGGGCAAGTTCCTCTTGCTGCTTGTAGCCTATAGCTGGCCGTTAAGTCTGAACCTGCGGGGTGTGAGTCAAGGCCTTGAAGTTGATGAAACGGGTGTCCTCTAGGATCCTGCAAACTCTGGGAAGGTGGACAAAATTGAGTTTCTTCTTATGATGATAATGATGCCTTGATTGTTAAGGCCTTCTCCCGGAAGGAAGAGCAGCTCTGTATTATCGAGGTTGAGCTTAAGGTTTTGGGCCAACATTCAAGGAAAGATGTTGACCCGACATGCAGAAGTGTTTGTCACTTCTTGTTAATAGATAGCGGAAGGGGAAATATTGTAAACCAATTAATTTATAAAAAAATATCTGAAGAATATTCTGCCTTATAAGCTACAACTACAGTAAAGCACAGAGCACTTAGCCACTTTGTTCAAGTGTACAGTTTCTTAGTCCAGTGCGTTCATATACCTTCCTTTTCTCACTATGCTGCACCTTTCATTATCTGTCAGCTAGGAGGGCCCCAAATACTTAGACCAGACATTATCTGTCAGCTAGGAGGGCCCCA
>JACXGJ010012431.1:0-17931 GCA_016801105.1 Esox niger | reverse complement strand
GTCCCGGCTGAGACGGCGCCGGTGGACTCTGTCCCGGCTGAGACGGCGCCGGTGGACTCTGTCCCGGCTGAGACGGCGCCGGTGGACTCTGTCCCGGCTGAGACGGCGCCGGTGGACTCTGTCCCGGCTGAGACGGCGCCGGTGGACTCTGTCCCGGCTGAGACGGCGCCGGTGGACTCTGTCCCGGCTGAGACGGCGCAGGGGGACTCTGTCCCGGCTGAGACGGCGCCGGGGGACTCTGTCCCGGCTGAGACGGCGCCGGGGGACTCTGTCCCGGCTGAGACGGCGCCGGGGGACTCTGTCCCGGCTGAGATCACCAATAGGAAATCTGCTCCATCAGAATCTGCCCAGTTTGAAACTGGGAAGGCAGAACCTGTGGCCGATACTGAAATTGTGCCAACAGAAGCTGTGCATGAACCGACTGGTACTGCACAGAAGAAACCAGCCCACTGCGACACTGGCTGTAAAAACATTGTACAGAGTGTAACTCTTGATACGGGCCGAGCCACAAATTATTTCACTGACATTATTCAGACTGACATGTCAACTCCCAACCCGTCAGTGGGGGGGGCCAATGTCCCCAACAGCACCCTGATCGAGATAATCGACCTCACCCTTGACCCCAACAACGATTTCTTCTCTCCTGTAAAAGTAAGTGTTTTTCTTTTTTTGGATGATTGCCATTATACTGTCACTCTAGTCTGTACAGAGTTTCTTAACCGGCTTACAGAACAACATTTGAAAATGTTGCATAAATTGCTGGACTATTATCTGTCTGGTTTACGTCCGCATCTGTCTGCCATGAACTGCAACGTATTGCAGTATCTCTCACCTGCCCTCCATAATTATTTCGTAGAATCAATACCCAATCTGACTGGGATTCGATGTCGGTCGTATCTGTCCCAAAATATGCCAGCAGTGAGGGATAATCAGATGTGTTTTAACATGCCGTGAAGCACACAACAAGCAGTGTTAACAAGCAGTGATCATTCGTGTTTCACATTTATTTTATGTTCCTGCTTGGCCAGCCCAATACATGGTTTACAATTTACATCTTAGAGTTGTTATGAAGACATTCCTAAATTAAACTGTTATAGAAAAAACATCATTGCAGTTATTTTGGCCAAAGGCTGTCCTACCAAATATCTAGAGCCTAGGTTGTTAATTGAGTTATTCAAAGAATGTGGTAGAGTGCCAATACTGTTGGCCACAACTTAATATATGCTGACTTTCAGACCCCTGTCCAGTTTGTTCCTATTGCTAAATTAAAATGGTGCCTTGAAATAATAGTTTATTTATTTATTTTTCTCTGACATTTGTTCTAGTCATCATAGAAAATACCATTTACCTTTTGGTGAACACAAAACATTCTTGTTACTTTTCATGGTATTACTGTTTATTTGTATTTATAATAATATTATACTGTTTTACTATAAAATAAACACTATCCAGATTAATTGCTTTAAACCAAGTCTTCACAAAACCTGCTGAAATTCAGATGAATTTAGCGAGTATTGACAGATCAGCTGGCGATAATCTCTAGTGGGCAGTCTACATTGCATCCCCAGCTTATTTTAGTTTGACTTTTTAACTGTTTTCGTTTTAAAGATGTGGTCAATTCAAAGTATGTTCCAGCAATAAGGATGACCGTCTCTTCTCCAAGCAGCAGCAAAATGTAGAGATTACTTTCTTTTGTGCAGGAGGACAATGTCCAAATGGATAATGCTGTCAAAACCGCTGAAAGGAAGGACACAGGGATGTCTTTTGGGCTTGATAGGTGACCGATCTTCTTTCCTTTGTATTGGCTTACATTTATCAATCAGGACAGCTGGTGATTTTGGTGTGTGGGACTTCAGTGTGTTCGGGGTGTAGTGTAAGGAAGTGTACACTTGCCTGGCTGCGTCGGGTCAGGTGCACCTGGATGGGTGGTTTTCTCATCTCAAATGTCTGCAGATTTCTACAGGTGTCTCTGCTTCGGATGCCATTTCTTGACTCCGCGTTGCGAGCCCCGTCGACTTGCTTCTCCCTCACGGGTATCAAAGAGCAGGAAACTATAAAGACAATCCTCAAAGACACGTCGGTAAGGCCAGCTGTTTGTTTTCTCTGACCAGGTTTGTAATTTTGTTTGTGTGATGTAATGAATGGAATATAATGGAATGATTATAACCACCATATCAAGGTAGGCTTGGAGACCCTCGGCAACCTCACTTTGGAACAGCATGGTGCTTGCAACTCCAGGGATGTGAGTTTGATTCCCACAGAGGTCCAGTATAAAAGTCTTACCAATGTATTTATGCCAATAATCATTGAGGGTTTCATTTTATAGACATAATTTAACAAATTATCTCACACTTATTCAGCATTGTTCCCGCACTATTGGTAATCTCTTAGCTTTAGCTTACCCTCCAAGACCATAGTTTGGGCATTTGCTACCACATATAGTTCCATATAAAACACTGGTTACACACATTGGTAAACAACTGAGTTGATCCTTAGTGTTCAATGCTTAAAACACTCATATTTAGATCTCTGAAAATCACATACTGGAAAACCTCAAATCAAAATCCCAGGACACTGCTTTGTCTCCAGAATCGAAGCTAAATTGGGTTGAGGTCTTGTGACTACGAATGGAACTCATGTAAACTAAAATAGTCACATTGTCACTTGAAAGCCTTCAGAGACTATATATGCTTAAAGAGCCAACGGTAGAAATTAAGGAATGCAATTTGTGACAATGTTCAGATACCAACTTGGCGATGTTTGAAAGCCATAGTGTATGTAGACCTATTACTTATGTAATTAAGATATCAAATAGCGAATCCGACTAGTCTGTCTACGTGTCTTTAAGGTAACACCAACTCTAGTTTAAACTATGTAAGAAGTATAGTGTGCTATAGATATGTATGTTAAAAGTTTTAGCTGGATTGTCCCAAATTATCTTTAACTAACCATTTACAGGACTAACAAATGTGTTTTGAGAAGACAAATGTCTGAAAAGCAAAGTATATCCTGTATAGTGACAGGAATTTCTGTTACTGTATCACATTTGTATCACCCATTGTATTTTAATAAGAGATTTTTGAGAAACCGAGCCACTGACTGTAACGTGTTGTTAGTTTAGATGTGTGTTTAATTGGACATTTTTGCTGACACATTCATACCATTCATACATACAGACAGAGACTTCTTCCACTTCAAGCCCGGACAGCAGGAGGAGCACCCGCCAACGGCACTCCCATCTGGCCAGGAGGAAGCACTGCACGGCTTGTAAGACCTCTGGGAAGCTTACTGGGTGTGTCTGTGGGCGGAGCTTCCACCAGGACTGTCATATTCCACCAATCAGTGTCTTAGCGTTGTACGTACGTTTTTTTTAACACAGTACATTTCTTTCTTTGAATGTGCATTTGTTTAATTCTGCTGTGTATTATGGTGATGGGGAGGGAGATATCGTAAATGTAATTTTTGCCTTTACGGCAACGTTTGGCACCAACTCTTTATATTACACCCCCCCCCCAATCCCAATTCATGTTGTCTGACAATTTGCATTGTATTTAGAAGTGTGTCAATGTGGACCCAGTGAAATCATTTTGGCCTGGGGTGGTGTGTTGCCCGTCTTAGTGAGCGCTGGCGGTGTATGCTGTGCCGGGACCTCTCCAATCCAGCCTGGCAGCAGGACTACAGCGAACCTGACGGGGAAATGTGCATGAGCCCATGCGACCAGATGGTGAGCTGTTCTGCAGTATGTCTGGGAATGTCTGGCAACTCTCACTTCAATATGGCCGCCGGTACATACGGCTGTGCGTGCCCAGTTCTCCGTCTGACCATGTCTGGGTCCCCTGAGCATGTTCTCTCTGCGTTGTTACCGTTTTTGGTCGCCCGTTGAGGTGGATCTTATTTGGTTGTTAAACCACTATTGCTCCCATTAGTTTTCCCACTCGTGTATTTGTCCTTGGTGGTCTAGAATGGCTCCCTGTCTCCCTGTCTTTTTTTTTTTTGTCTCTGTCCGTGTTTCCATCACTCACCCTTTTGGCGTTGAACCTACAGAGATGTGAGCGCCTGCTGCTTGTCCTGTCATGCAAGAAGTACAGTTTTGTCCTCTACAGACAAGTAAAGGTAATCAAGTGCCACTTTTTTTTATTATGTCATAGTTGTATTAGTATTGTCTAATAAAATATACTGAATCCTGAAGGCTGATTGGACCATGGTACATGGCATCAGATCACTTTTTACTGCCCTAATTGCATTGGTAACCAGTTAGTGATGACGACATGCCATTTCTGTGGTTTGTAGTATATTGGACATATACAGTGGGGAGAACAAGTATTTGATACACTGCTGATTTACTTACAATGTGTATAGAGGTCTGTAATTGTTATCTTAGTTCAAAATGTGAGACATGGAATCTAAAACAAAAATCCAGAAAATCACATTGTATGATTTTTTTAATAATTAATTTGAGTCTTGTGACTTCTCTGAGTGTTCATTGAAGTTGAGGGTTGCAGACATAACTAGCCCCTCAAATGAAGCATTAGTGTTATTCAGATGTTGTTTAATAGATGTGTGCTTTGTCATTGAATGAAACTGCCTTGGCTGCCCCTGTTTAGCGCTCTTCCCCTGGTCACTACATCAACATTAACCTGATAAGGGGACGGTTACTGCGGAAACTGGTCCCACCGTACCGAACCCCGACAGAATTTGTGTCCGATGTCTGGTTCCTCCTACATTTACTCTTTAAGAAGGTAAGGGCAATCTGGCTGCCAGCACATGCCTCCCATGTCTCAGTTAGAGGATGATGCTACTGCTGACGAACGTAGGTCTACATTTACAAACCATGGCTGTTTCATTCGTCAAAATACAACTCATACCTTTCTTGTAAATGGTGTTGAGTTCAATATTCATTGATATGTTTGCTGAATCTGAGTTCCTTTCTATCACTCTTTTTGTCAGTATTCCAAGTCAGTGAACCGACTTAGGGCATGTTTCGGTAAGGAGCTGGGCAATCTATTTGAGGGCATCTTGCCCCCTTCACTCCTCGTTAACCCCCACCAAGGGGAGGAGGCAGACTGGAGTCCAGATCAAGAAGGGAACAAGGAGTCGACCATGAGTGGAATCCGAGCTCTCTTGAAGAGAAGCGGTCAGGCAAATGCATCTCACACAGGGCTCAATGAAAGATAGAGTATGACAAAAGCTTTTTATTTGTATATGTTTACATACTTGTTTAACCCATTGAGACATGGTTAGGTTACAACCCTTCTTTTACACTGAAGACAAACTTGCTTTGTATTTTGTATGTTCTTCATCTTATATTTTCTTGAAAATAAACATTTTTAGTGTGCGTCCTTTGTATACATGTCCTGTCAGGTGGGTAAACATCTACAGTAAGTTGATTCAAACTTTACAGACACGATCAACATCTGATTTAAAATCTCATCACCACCAGGTGGCATCGTTCATAAGGGAAAGCAATGGAACACAACACACATCCGTTGGTTCCTTTATTGGTTCACAGATCAACACGTCCAGTATTTGCAAGGGTAATTTATTAGCTGCATCTACATCGGGGTTATTCAACGCTTACCTAACGAGTGCCGGAGCCTGCTGGGTTTTTGTTCTACCTCATCATTAATATCACCCGCTTGGTGTCCCTGGTCTAAAGTCCCTGGTTATGGTGTAGCAATGAGAAAATGGCTTCACGTGACAGAGTTCAACACTCCATTTAGGCTACATACTTTGTTTCCAAAACATTTTAATGATTCAATGCTGAAATTATTGAAATTAATCCAGAAGTTCGGAAAGTTTTGCAACGTCGATGGATGTTTTCCCAGGTGACACGTTTCCATTTTCAAAGTACTGGATAAAATCTTGCACAACGATCTTAGACAAAATAAGTTTTGCACTGGAGTGTATTGAAAATGCATTGCTCAAAAAATTGAGGGAACAAGTAATCACAGTTTAGCGTCAAGTCAGTTTAACTTCAGGGATATCGATCTATCCAGTTAGGAAGTATAGGTGATTGTGGATAAGTTTCACCTGAATTCGTGCAAATGAAAGTGAACAATTGCACTGTAGGCAAAAGCAAGAGCAAGAAAACCCTGAAAAGGGTATACTTTTGCAGGTGGTGGTCACAGAATTGCTATCTCCTTTCATAACTGAATATTTTCTAGATTCACATTTTGCTTGTGTCCTTGTCACTAATGGTATTATGGGGTGGTACCTGCAGTCCATTCAGGTAGTCCAGCTCCTCCAGGGTGGCACATCCATATATGCTGTCACAAGAAGGTTTGCTGTGTCTCCCAGTTCAGTCTTGAGGGCGTGGAGGAGATACCAGGAGACAGGCCATTTCACAAGTAGGGCATCAACCCAGCAGCAGGACTGGTATCTGCTCCTTTGTGCGAGGAGGAACCAAACTGTAACTGTCAGAAACTGACTCCATGAGGGTGGCATGAGTGCCTGATGTCCTCTAGTGGGACTTGTGCTCACAGCCCTGCACTGTGCATTCGCCAGAGAGCACCAGAACTGGCAGGTGTGCCATTGGCGCCCCGTACTCTTCACAGATGAGAACCGGTTCACCCTGAATATGCGACAGATAGAAAAGAGTCTGGAGATGTCGTGGTGAACGTTATGCTGCCGGCAACTTCCTCCAGCATAGCGGGTTTGGCGACCCACAGTGATGGTCTGGAGAGGCATATCCTTGGAGGGTCATACAGACCTCCATCTGCTAGCCTACGGTTCCCAGACTGCTGTTCGGTACCAGGATGAACTCCTCAGACCCATCGTCAGACCTTACGCTGGACAGTGCCTGGCCTCATTTGGCCTGAGTGTGTAGGTAGTTCTGGGATGACAAAAGCACTGATGCCACTGACTGGCTCCCCACATTCCCCAGACTTAAATCCAATCAAGAACTTCTGGGATGTAATGTATCGGTGCTCTGCCAAGTAGCGACGCAGACTGTCCAGGAGCTCACTGATGCCCTGATTCAGGCCTGGAATGAGATCCCCCAGAACACCATCAACCATCTCATCAGGAGCATGCCCAGATGTTGTCGGGAGTGTATACAGGCACGTTGGGACCATATACTACTGAATCACATTACTCAACAGCCTGTGATTTCAAATGTTTGCTTTGATTTTCAGTGTGAGTTGGAATCCAGCCCCTAATCGGTTGGTGATTTTGGTTTCCATTACCCGTTGTAACATCATTATGTTTTTAACGAATTACAATGAACAGAAAATACTTTGATCCTAAGTAAATTTTGTTCGTCGAGACCTGATGTGTGGTTTAAGTGTTCCCTTATTTTTTGAGCTGTGTAGATTAGGTAACCTAACGTGCCAAGCAGTAGGGTAAGTTGATATTAGCTGACTTTCTAGCGTTAGAAACTTTTGGTGGGCACAGTGCTAGAAAAGAAGCTAGAAACAAACATCTCGATTCGTGATTGGTGAACGGAGTTATACATGCGCACCGTACACTCACTGGACTGTCATTTATGTCCATTAAAGAACAGGGCCCGCCTACTCCTTATAAATTCCCAGTCCACGGTTCTCAAGTTACTTTAGTTGTATACTTCACATCGAACAACATTGAACGGATAAGGGAAGGGTTGAGCGTTAAACAAATGGTTGTTCAAGTAAATCCGCGCACTCGCCATAACAAAGCAATGGAAGGTAGTCAGCAAAAGGTGGACGTTAATATCTTGTTACTTGGAGCTGAAAGCGTCGGGAAATCTGGTGAGCACAATTAACTGAACAATATAATTGCGTATTTATTTATAATTGTATTTTTTTGTCATTCTATGACAACTGAAATTCGTCCCGTATTATATCAAAATGTAATGCAAAATGTTTTTATAATAAGCATAGCTCACAACTCATAGAAAGGCAGTATCTAATTACCCTGTTTTCTGTCATCAGCTCTCACTGTTCGGTTTCTCACTAGAAGGTTTATTGGCGAATATGGAAATATAGGTAAGTGCTTGATCACATTTTACGTGTATTTAAATCAACGTAATAAAGTTAAGCTGTGTAGACTAAAGCAAATATATAGCCTAAATTGTATTTGTTTTGCCTTTACAGAATCTATCTACAGTCACAATGACAGAATAGACGGACGTGAGATTTGTTTCAATGTCTGGGACTCGCTTTGCCCCCAGGTAAGGAAAAACATAGACCAGTCATTTACATGATAATAACATTGTAATGGTTTCGTTAATAAATATTGTTGACTAATCAAAGCGTCACTTGCACAGAATTCTGCAATTTTTCTACTGATAAAGGTGGAATGCATTATTTTCCTACAGTCGTGTGATGTTTTATTTTCTGTGTTTCAGAATGGAGAGGGCGCGGGATTCATCAGCGACAGACAACTCCAGTGGGCTGACGGTTTCATTCTGGTTTACAGCATATGTGACTGTTCGAGTTTCAACGTGGTACAACAACAGGTGCAGCGCATCCGTCAAGCCAAAAGCAAGTTTCCCAGCGCACCTCCCATAATCATTGTAGGGAATAAACGCGACCTCCAACATCGCCGCACTGTGTCCAGTGAGGACGGACGCCTTCTTGCTCTTTCCACAGACTGTGGCTTCTTCGAGATCTCTGCAGCGGAAACCTATCACGGGGTATTGTTGGTATTTCACGAACTACTCGACCTTATCCGAGAGGCGAGGGCGCACAAGAAAGGGGCAGCTGGGATCAAAGGTATCGTGAGAAGTATGTCTGCGGTTTTCGGGCGGAAAAGGACGGAGTAGTTTTATCGCCAAATGTGACAGACATTGAGATGGTTGTTCTGCCTCTAAAAGCTCCAGGACTTACGTTTCCATATTGGAAAAGGTTAATGCACCCGAATGCATCTAACTGAACTCAGTTAGGTTACTGATATGAGAAGAATAATAACAAAATTCCGTCGAAAGATTGCATGGGTCTTTGGTCAACTTACTTTGCAAAATCAATGCTCTGTGTCTTGGGCCAGATGGCCTGAATAAGGCTAAATGCCAACTGCCTTGCAGCAGGTCATGCCAAATGTAAAGAGAATGATTATCTTGTGTATTATCTGACCAAAGTTTCTTGGGAAGTCCACAGTGTAAGTTATTTAGGTCAGGCCTGGTTGGTCTTATAATGGTCTTATAATTGGCACAATCCCTTTCTATGACTTGACAATATAGGCCTATGCAAGAAAGATGTGTAACTTTTTCACTCATAATGGTGTGATCATTAAATTATCTGCATTAATATGTATGCAACCTTCTAGTAGCTTTGCTGTGGTTTGTTTCATGACAACTACATTAAACAAGGGATCTTGAAATGCCATTCAGTGGGGCAACTTTCTCTCTACACTTAGTCAATGCCCTCTTCATCTGTGTGCTGTACATTTGATAATGTATTGGACTTTTCATAGGGGGTTTATGAAGTGGCCAGACATATTTTTATACAAGTCATTTGACTTTAACTGTACAAAGTGTACATACTACAGATTACTTTATGTCATTTGGTTTGTTAATAAAATGTTTTAAACTAATTAGGGAAGTCTCTTTTTTACTACTTATCAACCTAGATGAATTTAAGGTGTCCAAGTTTACCTGGACAGAAATACAGTGAAGTCCATTATGTAAAGGGCCAAACATTACACACTTGTCCATTTCAAAAGCAGAATGTGGAAAAAGGTTTATCCTTTTATTGTTCTCGCATAAATCATAAATCTCTCAAAGAATTCTGTCAATGCAGCCCCAAGGTAGCTGAACGGAGCTTTACAAACCTAATCCCATAGATTACCCCATTCACCATCAACACTGACCCCCTAACCAAGGTCAACTACAAGGGAAATGCAGTCAATCACCCAGAAGCCCTTGCACTTAAGCTCTGCCCTTCAAAGCCATTTCCTCCACTGCATTCAACTGCACTGATCAAATGAAACGGGAACAAACATCCTCCACATCAAAGGAGGGAATCCTGTGACACCTCACTTACTCACTAGCCTAAGAGGGCTGGTAGAAACAGGTAAGCATCTGTTGTTTTTTTAGAAACCCAAGTGGAAAAGGAGGTGAAGCCTTAAAAAACAGATCTTGTGCTTTCTATCAGACCAACGCTGGTGTTTCTGTTTGATTAGGTTGTTCACTCACAATACACATAGCCTTTTTGGGGCCCTAAGCAAAATGTAATATGGGATCCCCCTCCCCTGTTTGCTATGACCGCTTTTGTCAATAATGTCCAGATTCGATAAGATTCAACTTTATTGTCATTGAAGAAGTCCAAGTACAGTACAACAAAATGCAGTTAGCATCTAACCAGAAGTGCAAATAGAAGAGGGAGGAAAATGTACCAAGTACATGTATATTACAAGTGGAATGTATAGATGTGCGATGATGGCATATGCAGTACAGATGGCCATTCTTAACGTGGAGTTAGGGCAAATAGAGAAGGGCAGATTAATAACAAGTATCGAGTATAATGTTACAAGTGATAAATAGTTGTGCAGGTTCAAATGGTAATTCTAAATGGCAATTACAAATGCGCAATGAAGGCATATTAAAGGTGCAAGGTGGCATGTGCAACTGAAATGCAGAGATAGCAGCAATAGAAGCCTAATGGCCCTGACAATACACAAACTCACAGGTTCACGCAAAATGTAATATTGTGGTTTGCTATTCGTTACATCCACACATACCACAAGGGCCCCAGCAGGAACCCAGTTTCAAGGGAAGCTATGGGTGCTGTTGTGCTAAGTCTGTTAACAGAGAAATGCACGTCCGAATAACAGGCAAGGTCCTAAGGAGCAGTTCAACAGGGCTGGAGCACAAACATGCACAGGGCAGCGGTTCTCCTGGGGGAGGGATAGTCAGCCTGCTGGGACGTCACCTTTATTGATCTCAGTTCAAAAGTGTTCTTTGAACCTATTTCTAACATGAACCTTTTGTCCTGAACTTGGCCGTTCTGATTGTGTCCACGTCATTCCAATATGTATACTCAGCCTTTTGTCTTTTACCTTCATGCCTCACTGCTACTCACAAACTATGTTTACTGAAAGAACCATTGACATCAATAGTCAGTGGTGCCAACTGTTGATGATTATAGAAACCAGGGTATTCAAATTGTGTCAATATGCAGATCAACATACCCTTCATGTCCAGACCCAATGTGTGCCAAGCTACCTCTGAAGATGGGCAAAAAGATGAGTTCATATTCTGGTCATGATGGTTGTATTGACACATGTAGCACCACTCAGTATCAAGTACCTATCTGATCTTTTCCCTGACATAACAACAAACTTTCAATTGATACCACCTCCATATCTGAAAGTCAGTCATCCGTCCTGATCCACTGCTTATAAACTCATTACACATCCCATTACACATCCCAAGCCTATATTGTAGCCATTCATCAGAAGACAATTGGCCTGTTGTGGCCAAAATTACAGCTGTGATGGTCAGTGTGTGACCTGACCTCAGTCAGTTTTTATATACAGCTCTGGAAAAAATTAACAGATGATTTCATTTTTATTATTAAATCAGCATCTCTACATGTATGGCAGCCATTCCTTTGAAATGTCTGTTAAATTCCAGCACAGACACACCTTATTTTATTTAATGAGGTAATGATTAGATGATTACATTTAACCAAATCTAATTAAACAAAGTATAAAAACCACTGCTGTGGTCATCACTATCCTCTTGCAATAGGACCAGTGGATGGCAAAAACAGTGCAAGTAGTACCTCAAAGGTAATTTGAATTTAAAATATTAGCATTACAAAAGAGTTTAAAAGAAATGCTTCGAATAAGGAAAAGAAGAGTTCAATTCTGGCTTTACTGCCAGAGGGATACAGTGAGCGTCAGGTTGCCTCCATTCTGAAAGTTTCAAAGATGGCGGTTCATAAGATCAAGGTAAAGCAACAGACATTATTGGACAACAAAGAGACTGGCAGAGGGCGAAAACAACTGTCCACTGACCGAGATGACCATCAACTTGAATGTCACTCAACAACCGTAGAATGACGTCAAGTGACCTACAAAAAGAATGGCACGGCGAGGACGGTTCAAAACGGGCTCCTAGGGGCAGGGCTGAAGCCGTGCATAGCTAGAAAAAAAGCCCTTCATCAATGAGAAGCAAAGAAGAACCAGGCTGAAGTGTGCTAAAGACCATAAGGATTGAACCGTAGAGGAATGGAGTAAGGTCATCTTCTCTGATGAATCACATTTTCGGCTTTGGCCAACACCTGGACATCTAATGGTTAGATGGAGATCTGGAGAGGCCTACAAGCCACAGTTTCTCACACCCACTGTGAAATTTGGTGGAAGATGATCTGGGGATACTTCAGCAAGGCTGGAATTGGGAAAAAAAAATATTTGTGAAGGACGTTTGATTCAAGCCAAGAACAAGGTTATCCTGGAAGAACACCTGCTTCCTTCTGCTCTGAAAATGTTACCCAACTCTGAGAATTGGTTTTTACAGCAGGACAATGCTCCATGCCATACAGCCAGATCAATCAATGTGTGAATGGAGGATCACAAGATCAAGACCCTGACATTGAAAACCCCAGATGCATGTAAACTGTGACAAAAAATCTGGGTTATTCCACCAAATATTTATTTCTGAACTCTTCCTAAGTTTGGACATTAGCATTTTGTTGTTGAAAAATGAATCTGAATTTGTTTTCTTGCATTATTTGAGGTCTGAAAACAAGTAATCTTTTTTGGTTATTTTGACCACTTGTTGTGTTTTACAAATACTCTAAATGACAATATTATGGGGGAATCTGGAAGTAATGTTGTCAGTAGTTTATAGAATAAAACAAAAATGTTCATTGTACTCAGACATATACCAATGAATAGTAAAACCAGAGAAACATAATTTTGCAGTGGTCACACATTTCTTCCAAGAGCTGTATATTCTCTTGACCTAACTTTTTCATGATGGCAACTACCCTACAATGTAAACAGTAACAAGAAGTATACAATAATCGCATCTGTGTGCTACTTCAGAGCTTATATCAAGGTGAATGTGCAATGGGATATGTTTTACATATAAAACAGACAGGATGCATGTTAGAACCAGGTGCAAAAGAGGTTCTCAGGCATTTCCATGTGTTTTCATCCTTACGAATGCTGGTTGCCACAGATACACACATCATATTTCTGTCTTATCCCCACTGCGAGCCCATTCTGTTGTAAAAAATTGCAAGTTTTCCTTCAGGCTCTCCTTAACCTTTCCGAGAAAGTACTGCGAGAGAGAGATGAAAGTCTCACCTGTCTGGATATGCCGCCTCCTCACCTTCTGAACAATGATGCGAAGAAAAATAAATATTATCTCAACCTTATTCTGTACAGCAATACTGTAATCATCAATTTCACTTAAGCATCAGTGTAGTTATTTAACTACCATTAGCATCACCATTACAATGCGGTACTTGGGAAACCTAGAGCAGATCATTAGGGTCTTTCTGAAGGGATACATTGGTATTTACATTAAAATACTCTGTGACAGCTTCTGGCATCCCATCAACGGTGACTATGGACACGGCAGTTGTAAGGGGAATTTGGCATCCAGCTCTGGCAGGGGTTGGAGTGGGGAATTTCTTATTTCTCTCTGAGATGTTTGCCTGGTACTTACTGTACATGAACAGTACATCTATACAGCATTGGAGATAATGGGCAATGGTGTTGAGGAATCTGAGGGTGTTCAGTTATGATTAAATCAGAGCCACTGTGCAAATCAAGTGTCATGACGTCTGTTCGGTTGGGAGTCTTGGGGAAGCGTGGTGAGAAGAAAGGATAAGTGTTGTAATATTTGGTCAGTTTATTTGCGTCGGTATTGGCGGATGTGTTTGCAGATAGGGACATTCAAGGCCAAAATGGGACACCACGGTAGAATGGACAAATGTAATTTAAAAGGAAACAAAGATATGAAAACCCCATGAGAATCATGGGCTGATCATTGGTGGGTTTTGATCATTGCAGACATCGTATCATGTTTGATACCGGTAAGTATTCATTTAAACAAAGCGGCGGGTAACAAATAAAGCAAGGAAAACTATTTGATCAATTCGATTTGCAGTGATTGAGCTTATTGAGCTTATTGATCTTTATTAAGGTGTTATAAGGATCATTAGCTTGATAGTAAGTAACTTGGTAATAAAATCAGTACAGGTCATGAGCAGAGGTCATACTGTCTCCAGTTATGAAGTCCTCCCCCTTGCTGATGCCCCCGGAAACGTGACGCAAGCAACAACAAATGGTCTTTGGCCCTTCAGTCACTACTTATGAATATGGATGAGACAGCTCATGGCAACAACACCATCGTTGACACTGGTAACGAGTGGGAGGGAAACTGACGGTCGGAGCACAGGTTGGTGTGCCACAAAGTCCGAGAGCTGCCGTGATGTCATCCGAGTTGCACGGAATGGAGAAGGGAAACACGGTGACCATGGCAACCAGGGCCGTCACCGTTGCCAATGGTCTCTCTCGCCCACATAAAATCACCCACGCCATCAGGGGAGCGAGCAAACACTGCTGGAGAGACCCCACTAAACAAACTCTACAACCCATCGGCAGTGAGCCATAGGGAGGTTTGAGCCAGTCGCCTCCAAACAGTGGGGGTCTTTTTCTCCACATCACCGCCAGAATTCTCTGGAAGCTTCTCCTGCGAGGGGTTTCACATGGGCGAGCGATCGACGAGTAGAGGAACACCCCCTAGCAGCTTCTGCAGTCACGTCATTAACGCTCACACTCTTTGACACGCCCCCGACACGCACGCCCCCGACACACGCACGCACACACAGGCCACACACGCCCACCTCAGTCCCCTCTCAGTCGACGACGCGGACGTAGAAAGCCGGGGAGACCAGCTTGTTCGCGGTACACAGCCCTTCATTAAGACAGGATGTGAGGCACTAGCTGTCCGAGTCATGAACCGTACGTCTGAGATTGGGTTGGCGCACAGTTTTCAGGGGTGCGCCAGTACCCTATCATCAACCTACCGTGATGGGGCCGAGGGACGAAATGTTCCGAATACCACGAGACCTCTGGGTAGACTGAGAGAGAAGGCAAGATTGAGAGAGCACAGAGATTTGATTATTGTTTGTTATCTAATAAGGGCCTCGAGGAGTCTGTCACAGAAGATGTTGGCCTGCCTTGACCCTAATCCATCCTCCTCTATTACAGTTAAACTCACTTGACCCTGGAAAGAGAGTGTGGCCTGTGTGTTTTGCAGTAAAAATGCAATGCAAAATAAATGGAAAATGTCAAGGAAAATAATATTTTCTAACAGATTCAAGTACTCCCTGTTTCTTCTTCTTTTGTTTCCGCTGTAATGAACATGACCCACGTGTCAACACGACATAGGCACCCTGAAATGTACCTGGGAATCATTACTTCCTCACAGCCTGATGTTTTAGAGACTGCCCAGGTTCATGCAACCCTATCTGTTAATTCCTAGTCCTACATATACTGAAACTAGAATTGTAGGTTTTTCAAAAAGTGTTTCCAGTCAAAATCCAATTTTCTTTAACGTACCAGTAACCACCAAAACCTAGCCTTAACCCTGAAACTAACCACTAACACCTAAACCTAATTCTAACTCAAAACCCAACCTCTATGCCTAAAATATAAAATGTTTCCAATGGGGAAAAAACTAAATATAATTATAGTATAGTAAAACAAGAATACACACTGCAGTGTCCTATAATGTATAGAGACCCTGCCTGGGTTTTGGTATTCAGAGGTTCCTAACAGCGTGCCTCTGAAGCACAGAGAAGATGAACTACCTGTGTTGTTCTACCTGTAACAATGCTCTTGAATGAGAGGGCAGACAGGAGTGTTACCACTGTATTAGTGCCTTAGTTATGTCTTATACTTGATGAGGACCTCCATAGATTAACACATCTAATCTTACTGGATATGACCTCTCAACTTTAATGTTCGTATCCTTCAAAGAGCTTTGTTGGGGGGAGTGTCTGACTCCTAAGATGAATCCAGGATAACTCAGTGATTCACCTGATCGACATTATCTGCACCAAATTAAATTATTTTTATAACATGCACTGAATACCACAAGAATGGGGGCCCGTGAACTCATCTTTTTATATATTTCGGTATGAATCATTCTGGCTGTAGAGTGTTTTTGGTACCCAATAAGAGTGTTTGTGTTTCCCAGTAATGTACATTGGTGAGTCAGCTAGTTCATATCGATTTAACTCATCTCTGTTTTTACATCCTACTGTTTAGTTTTATTTGGTTTATAAGCCTGCCTTACTCTAGTTGTTGGAGCTTGGGTTTCATCAATGTTGAGGCCATTTACTTGAGAGCAGTCTATAAGCATAAGTCTGGCTTTTAAAAATGTGTAGTTTCTATGCATCTTCCAACCTCAATGCACGTCTCAGTACTGACTAATTAAGCATTAACAGATGGATTCATGCAACATACTTTCTAATCATTCTATCAATGATTTTCTTGACAACCTACAGATTTTCAAGGTTGGAAATACAACTTTACCTAAGTCTATAGAAAATAAATATTTACTCCTAGGCTGGATCATGAATATATTTGTAATCCGAAAGCGTCTGTGCAACATTCTGAATGCTGCCAATACAGGCTGCTTATAATGTGAGTGACTGGTGCTCTGTTTTGCCTTGAAGCAAAGACAGATTTAGCAATGATTTATTACAAACAGCCTATGTTAATGCAAACAAACTCACAGATGAACTCACAAGGGCATTGATTTTTGGCTGGGGAATGCATCCACCTCCAGCACGTATTTACAAGCGAAAACGTTAGAAAGCATTGTGTACCAAAATCGATTAGTGAGTTGTGCACCAAAGAACATGTTATAATGTCTGTTGATTACGCAGCTGCAGCAAAGCAATTGCAAGGAGAGGCCATGATCTCATATTGGACAGAAAAAAAAGCAAAAACATAAATAAAAAATGTTATTCCCAGTGATGTGGATAAAGAAGAAACTTAAAGTTCTCAAGCTGCCCCATGGTGGAGCGCTATAATCCTTGTTTCTCTGTGTTGCTGATATGAAATCTCTTTGAAGTTGTGCCAGAGATATTTTTATTGTTAAGCAGAATGCATAAAATCCATGATTTTACATTTTAGTTAGCCAGCATCTACATTATTTGGCTCCATGTGCCTTTAGTTTCACTGATCTTACTTTCTTCAATAAAAAAAAAAGCTGACTCTCTGCCCAACTCCCAAGATATCCACGGTTGAAATGTACTGTTCTACTAAAGACATCATTTTACATGCATTCTTCCAAGATGTGAATCCAGCTTATTGAGTGTTAGAAGGTCCATTTCAGCAGTAAGGTGCCTTTTTTCAATGTTCCCCCGCTGAGATATTGGAAAGCTCCTCCTGTGGGTAGATGATGACTCAGGTCAATAGCTACTATCCTGTGGTGAGCGGTGGACCCCAAGCAGAGTCAGCTAATCATTAAACTCCATATTAAATCGACTGGAATGTGCTTGGTACCATGTGCAGCCTGCCAAATGCTCCATGTACGCAGCAAGAAACTAACAAATGTAACTACTGTATCCTAGCCTGACTTGCAGACCAAAAAAGCAGGCACTCTTTAGAAACAGAATTGAAAAATCACTAGCAGAGAGTAACTTCTATGGTAGGGATGTTCATTTCACAAGTGAATGCAGAGATGTGACAATGAAAAAATCTGTCACATTTTAGCTTAGTTGAGAGGAAATGAGAGGGTTAGGTTTAGGCATAACATTTAGATGATCAGGGATATGTTTCGAAAATAGATTTCTTTCAATTGTAAAAGTGGGTCTTGTAATTCTGAAAAATTATGTGCATGTTTTTGCTGTTCAAATTAAGAATATGTGGAAAGGCCTTACAAGCTGAGATTTCTCATTACATTTGTACATTACGTTCAGTCATACACACACACACACACACACACACACACACACACACACACACACACACACACACACACAC
>JACXGJ010012430.1:0-17931 GCA_016801105.1 Esox niger | reverse complement strand
TCTCTCTCTTTGAAATGCCCTCCGCAAGACTATAGCTCCCTCATCCACCACCTCATCTATGAAAGGACACGCCATGGTTAAGTTTGGAAACGAGTTCAGCTCCCTATTTATATATTTTAATTAATTAATTACCAAACTCATTAACCAAACTCACCAATTAAACACACAAGTTTTGAACATTTCTTAGTGTATTTATACCCTATAATTTCTTACATTTATTAGTAAAGTACATTTCCTTATTTATTTTATTTATTTATTTTTATTAATAGTGGTCAAGTAAAATAAAATCGAAATACCAGCAGGTGAGTATAAATGGTATGCTCGTTAAGCCTGAACTCAGACTTAGCCTGACAGTTAGCCTGCCCCGGACCAGGTTAATTTGCCAGCATAAGTTGCCTGGGTAACTGAGTTTGAACTTTTTCAAGTTTGATTTATGAAACCGAATCTACCAAAAATGAGCCTGACTAACCGAAATAAGCCTGGCTTATACTCTAATCTTGGTTTATGGAACAGCCCCCTGGTGAAAACCTCTCTAACATGATGCAAACCACCTAAGTGTTTATATCAGCATGTTTGAGGTCATCATTTCTGTCTACCTGATGTTGGTGGTTTTAAGAGTGTTTAGTAGCTGCTGGTTTGTGGTTAATTGTCACAGTGTTTCACAGACAGCAGTAGCTCTGCAAATTGAAAAGCAGACCAAAGTATTCCAGTAGAACGGGGTGCTTCCAACGCCATGGTTGTGAGTTCACATTTCTACAATGGACCAGTGGGGGGAAAACATTGAAAAATATAACCTCTGCTAAATTACTAAAATGTTAAATACAAATGAGTAATAGGGAGACGGGAAACACCAGGGTGTGTTATTCAGTTGGTATTAGTCTTATTTACAGGATACTCAGAATATTCAACATGCAGCAACACAACTCTTGTATCTTGCTTTTCCTGAATCAAAGATATGAATTAGGGAGCCATGACTTGCTTACATGTTGTCAGCTTGGTCTTGGTAAGAAGGAGAAACGGGCTGCAGCGTCGTTATGTTTCTATTCATTTATTTGAGCTGAACTGTGCTCATAAAGGCGAGACAATAACACACAAAGACCAAGGGAGCAGAGGGAACATATATACTGGGGGAAATGACTAGCTGATGATCAGGTGCACTAAACGAGACAACAGGTGAGATGAGTTGATGAGATGGGCGGTGGTGTCAGAAGGCCGGTGACATCAAGCGCTGAAGCCTGCCCCCTGCAGGGGAAAGATGGGCAGAAGATGGCGTCGTTGTCACACATGTAGTGTAATTTACTCTATTAATCACATATTGTGGAGCTTAATATCTACATTATTCATAAAGGAGTTCTGACCAATAGGAGGGTGAGTGGAAGATGATGATGATGATCACATCTGTTTACTGTAAGAAAACATTTAACTCATCTGGTGGCTAATCAGATACACATATTTTTTCAATCACCTTAACAGACTGTATTAAAGAAGAAGTTTACAGTTCTGTGAGAGCCAGAAATCTTGTTTGTTTGTAGGTGACAAAATACTTATTTTACCAACAAATTCATAAATAATCCTACAATGTGATTCTCTGGATATTTTTTCTCATTATGTCTCTCATAATTCAGGTGTACCTATGATGAAAATTACAGGCCTCTCTCATCTTTTTAAGTGGGAGATCTTGCACAATTGGTGGCTGACTAAATACTTTTTTGCATTACAGTACATATATATATATATATATATATATATATATATATATATATATATATATATATATATGTATATATATATATATATATACAGTGGACCTGCGGCCTCTGACGTGCATGCAGTCATGTTTAAATATCAGCACATATAGGACACCATCAAGAATGAAATAAATTGAAATGAAGAAAGATTGTTTTCTAGATAAGCAAGATCGATTTACAGAAAGTAGTGTATGGACAGATGGAGAGTGTGTTTCATATAAAGAGTAGATAGAGGAACGTTTGTTTGTGGTCCGAGAGAGGACAAAAGTGTCAAGATGGCTGAGAGGTGTTGGCTTCTGGCTCTTTTGCAGAATAATAAAGGACTCAAGTTGGGGAGAAGCGTTCCTTGTTGTTTATTCACAAAATGTATTACATGTCTGTCTTAGATGTTCAGCCTTCTATCCATCTTCCTTCTTGGTCTTTCCTGATGTTTCTTTGCTTCTCCAAATGTCTCTGTCTCAAACAGCATATTTATACTTGACTAAACCTTCAACACATCCCCTTCACTATCTGGCTGTCTTCCAATCATATATGTGTATTCTTCCAATCATATATGTGGGCCTGGTATATTGTCCCCTCTTGGTATATTGGTTCTACACGGACACCTATCAGGTTGTATGGGGCCCTCTTCACATGTTTGCGATATGGTACCTCAAAGGACAACTGTCGTAAAGCGGGAAAGGAGATAAAAAGGAAAACAAAATGGACGAAGATGCATTTTGTTTGTTCACCTGGCTGAACAACAGCAGTCCCAAAATGGAGTCTCTGTCATGGGACCCCGGAATTATGGACAATACAAGGAATAGACCTGAACATTCATAATCATTGATTAAGCCTGGGTTACACCAACATGGTTTAATCTAGGATAAGAGCTAATCTATAAAATGTATCAGAGTTGTGTTGTACCATTTAGTTTTATACCTGGATCAGTAAATCTATGATTGAGTGTATTCAACTATGATTAGAAGCAAATACAATGATAAAGTTGGTTTATCATGAATCAGTAAACGGAGTAGCAAACTTGCATTGTTGCAGTAATTATTCATTACATTTGTTGTGGCTCGTGGGTAGTTCTTACATTTTAATTTGTTATTTCAAAAGTAGACCACACAACTTGTTTGTAAAATAACGTGAGCTATTTTTTGCTACACGTACAGGGGTGTTGTCACGGTCCCGGCCAGCTGGGGCCGTTCCGGTCTGTGTTTTCTGTTTGTTGTTGATCTGTCTGGTCCTTGTTCCTGTTGATCAGTGTATTTAGTTCACCTGTGTTTTGCCCCCACCTGTTTCTGTCCTGCTCGTTAGTCTGTGTATTTAGTTCAGTCAGTTTCTCCCTGTGTTTGTCGGATCATTGTCATGTTGCGTTGCGGTTGTCCATGTTAGATTCCCGCTCCCGCTCCCGCTCCCGCTCCCGCTCCCGCTCCCGCTCCCGCTCCCGCTCCCGCTCCCGCTCCCGCTCCCGCTCCCTTTTGCCTGGTTTAAGTTTTGTTGTTTTTGTAGTGCACGGCACTCGGTTTTGTTTTCCTTTATTTTGATTAAAGTCCTCCCTTGAACCCCTGCATCTGCCTCCATCTCCCTTTTTGGATTTTTGCTTTGGATTCCGCCTGAAACGTGACAGGTGTGTTGACATTTTTCTATCCACTGTATCATTAGATCTGCAGATGTGAACGTCGCCGAGAGACGTCCCCAACAGCTTTTATCAAAGAACAAATGCAAATAGGCAGACAAATATTTATAGCACAATTGGCATAACATGAAACGAAACTAATCATGACTACATTAATATTTCAGATCTCACTCGCTTTTCAACACACATTCTGATGTATTTGTGATGCTGTTCACACCCTCCTTCTGGCCAAATGTGTGAAACTCATCTCACTGACCTATTAAAAACCTCTCTACCATGATACAAACCACCTAAGTGTTTATATCAGCATGTTTGAGGTCATCATGTCTGTCTGCCTGATGTTGGTGGTTTTAAGAGTGTTTAGTAGCTGCTGGTTTGTGGTTAATTATAATAGTTTTTCACAGACAGGAGTAGCTTTGCAAATTGAAAAGCAGAACAAAGTATTCCAGTAGAACGGGGTGCTTCCAACGCCATGGCTGAAAGTTCACAGTTCTACAATGGACCAGTGGAGAAACATTTAAAACTTTTACTTCTGGATAAAATCCTTTGCTATATTGCTAAAATATTTAATACAAATGAGGTAGAGATATTGAGACGGGAAATACCAGGGTGTGTTATTCAGTTTGTATGAGTTTTATGAACAGGATACTCTGAATATTCAAAATGCAGCAACAAAACTCTGACTTGTATGTTCCTATTCCTCAATCACAGATATGAATTAATGCAGCTTAGTTTTCCCTTTTAATCACATATTGAGTAGCTTAATATCTACATTATTCATTAAGGAGTTCTGACCAATAGGAGGGTGAGTGGAAGTTAATTATGATGATGCACAACTGTTTACTTTAAGAAAACATTCAACTCATCTGGTGGCATCTCAGATACAAATGTTTTATTCAATCACTTCAACAGAGTGTATTAATGAGTCAAAGATGAAACATTACAGTATATATACAACCACAGTACAAAGCAAAGAGTCACTTTAGAGGCGCATAATGTCAATCATGGTATTAGTACTATTAACATTTGTGTAATATTTCTCAAAAATTCTTCATCTTGTGTGCATGTGTGCACGTGTGTGTGTGTGCAGAGTTTGCTCACACTTCTGTGTAGGACTGTATCCAACAGGGAAAGTGTGTGGAAATATCACATCCATGTTCCTCTCAAGGACCTGCATCAAATCAGCACATATTGTTAGCAAATATTGATACATGCTGTAAAATCAGTCCATAGCTCTAATCACTTAAAGAATATGTTATAGAGTCTTACTGTAGTCTTTGACGGGTCTTACTAGAGAATATGCTGATTCTGACTTTGGTGGAAATGTTAATTCTGTAGAAGAAGAACTTTATTGTTATCTGCAGAACATTCTACAGTGGCTGGTCAAATCAACCAAAGTGATCAGTTAAAACGTACTCTGAGCTTTGGTAAAAAAGAGCTTTTTAAAATGACACAATAAATTAAATAACTGAAAATAACTGGGCACTGTTCATGAAAATCTAAAGACTGTCTGTTGTCTTGCAGGGGACTTTATAATTGGCTTCACTTGTGCTGCTGCTTGTAGACATCAGTCTGTTCACACTGTCCCCATCTCTCTCTAGACCAGGATAAATCTACAAGCTGCTAATTCATGCCAGATGCATTTGAGTCTCCAAAGACAATGTTCAGGGCTTGTTGGCCCATAATGTCATATTTACAGCTTCATCAAAAATGAAATAGGAATTGTATAGGAGTTTACTTGGCAGCATGTTTGGTTGTTTTTGATGTGTTGAACATTACTGGTATATCTATAGCCAGCTCCTGTTAGTAGGTAGGTGATTTACTAGGTTCAATTCTTCATTAGAGTGGAACATTGTTACAAAATCATACGTGTTTCACATAAAGATGTTTGTTTAGCGTATACATTTTTTGTTTCATGACACTTGTACGTGGTTAATTAATTTTTTGTATGGCACAGTTTGTTCACCTTTATTTTTTTTGCCCAACATCAATTTGAGTTCGATTTGGGCATATGTCACATCATCTGACCGAGGAGAAACACCAGCAGAATCTGACAAATCAAACAGGATCAGTCATTATAAATGTACAGACTCAATCATGTATTGTGGGTTAATAGACATTCCTACTAAACACATTACAATGCCACTGTAAATTGTCTGAGTAATTGATCATATAGTGGATGTTATCATTACTTCTTGGTCAAAGTAGAGAGACAACGATAAGTTATTTACTCAGCTTGTCTAAAGACAGTACAATAACATGACTTACATAGGGGTGTAATGTAATTAGAGGTCTGGACACAGAGAAAGAACATGCCACTGACCTGTGTACCCAGCATCAAGACACTGAACCTGGGAAGATCCTTGGTCCTGTTGGGGGTCCTGGTTGGTACTCTGGGGATGGATGGGACTAAAGGGTGAGAGACATTATTAAAGAACACAGACAAAATATTACTATATGAATGAACATAGGATAAAGACAGATGTACTCACCAGAGTATTCTGTCAGAAGAGGAACCTGTAAAGAGAAATGCACACTATTAAATCAGGTCAAGTCTCCACATGTGTGACGGTGAGGTGACGGACTGCTCTGCCATCTCCCGCATTCTCCAACTTCCCACTTGCCATGAACTCATCCCGGTCCCCTTCAATTGTCTTGTCTCAAATTGTCTCTCACACCAGATCCCAATTAGATCCTCCTCTGCTCCCATCATTTGTCAGTCATTTTTCCATGTCTGTGTGTCATCCTTATGGTGAGTGTTTCCATGTGTTCTCTTTCATTTAGCAGTTTTTGCCTGAGTACTCTGTTTTTTCCTGGTCTGTGGTTTTGTGTTTATTTAATATTAAAGAGTATGAGATTGCTATCTCTGCCTGCGCCTGGTCCGTCCTCTCCACCACTATACACCACTGTGACAACATGACATAAAAGTTAAGAAACTGTAAAAGTCTTACCTTTGCTTTTCTTATATTGACAAAGCAGGACCAGGAAGATGGTCAGTAGAAAAGCAGCTGGACCCAAAACCACTCCAACTAGGAATAATGAAAATCCTGGATCTACGACAGGATAGAGAACAACACCATCAGACTAAGTTAAGTAAATAATGGAGTCATTCAATAAACAGCAAAAGGTTCCTCTGCACAGACAAAATTCAGAGAACTAATTAAGGTTATGAGTGATTTGTTGTAATACAAGTGAAAAGCTAACAAATCATTTTAATACACAGTACTCAGCATAAAAGAATACACACCATATTTCCCAGAAAATCATTGGTCACTCTTTAGAATTAATACTTTGTATAGGATCCTAAACAATAATATATTCTAGCAACTCTGGTTCATTGGTTGCAAATAAGATTTGTCAGTAGAAAATAACAAAAAGTTTTTGAACAAAGTTATTTCAGACCGTGTTGTTAAATTAAGGAAAACCCCAATGTATCTTTCAGGAATACAATTTGGCTGACGTTCGATGCCTTAAACGTATTTGAACAAAGTGATGTCAGACCATGCTGGTAAAATGCTTATTCGCAAGAATGCAAGAGTTTAACCAATCAACACACATGTTGCTGCAGGATAACTGACAGTAAAGGGTGGTATTTAACCTATACAATCTCCTCTCGGTAAATGCTGACAATTATGGCACCACATGGAAGAGAAAGTCTTGAGAAAGTAAGTAATTTCTTTACACAAGAAAGTCAAGGCTACAAGATAATTAGTAAAGCATTGCTGATCAGTCAGAATACTGTAACAAAGGTTATTCATAAATTCAAAAGGATGGACTTGTGGCAAGAATTCTGAGACATCCAGGGTGACCACAGAAGCAAACACCTTGAGATGAACTTTTTGCCCCAAGAAGAGTTGAGTAAAATCACCATGCAAGTTCATCACAGTTAGCTAAATCTGTAGAAGCCCAACTGGGGTAACTGTTTCACGTGACACGATACGACGTATGCTGCACAGGAGTGGCATGCAAGGGTGTCATCCAGGAAGGAAGCCACTGCTAACGACCATGAACAAAAAAGACCAGGTAGCATTTGCCAGGACCCATGTTGACAAAAGTGGAGAACATTGGGATTCCATACTTTGGTCAGATGAGACAAACTGTCAGTCTTTTTGGAACTGATGGCATCCAAACTAAATGGCAAAAAGAATACAATGAAAACGTCCTGATAACCACAGTAAAGCAGAATTGCACTTCAGAATTGCACTTAATTGAGGGCATCGTTAATTCACCGTTGTACTGAGAAATACTTAAAGAGAAGATGCTGCCATCTCTCCACACCCTGGGTCACCATGCACCATACCATACCATAATGACCCAAAACATACATCCAAGACCACAGCTGCATTTCTGAGGAAGAACAGGGTGAAAGTGATTCAGTGGCCAAGTATGTCACCTGACCTCAACCCACTAGAACACCTGGGGAGTTCTGAATAGACAGGTCGAGTGTAACATCATTCTTCATGCACTGTGTTTCATTCAAACACTGGAGATTTTGCCACCAGCAGGATGTTGATACTTTCAGTTCTGGTATAAAATGCAGAGAATTCTGTCATACAACACAGTTGCGTTTCATCTACCGTTGCACCCACGGTACAAAATACACAAGACAGCCTGAAATAATGTTACTGGTCCCATCTGCAATGAGGTGTATTAGAAACAATTTTTAGGTATTTTTGCAGCAATAACTTACTGTTAGACTGACCTTCGCTGACTGGAACGATTTTCATTGAAACATCACCCCTAATCAGCAAACCAAACAAACCCACCAATGAGAATGTTTGTTCAGGAGATGAAGAATAAATGAAGTGACAAGGGAAATCTCTCTGAAAGAGCTCATTCTCCAAGAAGGGAGAAAGATAGACATGGCAGTATGTCACCAACTTGTTCCCTCTGTCCAGAGTAGTTGGTGCTGTCTTAAAAATCACAGAGGTCACACAAAATATTTCTTTGGTAGAATTCATGTAAGATGTACTTATTTTTGCAATACCTTCTGTATATAAAATATATGAATATCTTATCAGAATGATGTTGGTTAGCTACCTCAAATTTCAGCTATATGTTCTGATGTTCAGCGCTTGGCATTAACTTTTCTCATCAGCAGCCACTGTGGCTAGTTGTTTCCCAATGTTACCAGCCACACTGCATTTTCAATAGCCACCATTTTGTTGTCCGGGAATTACATTTTATTTGATACAATTTGACTATGATGTGCTACATCATAGCCTCTCTTGTTGGCTGGTTCAATCACTATTAGTCAAAGGTGGTACCCCACTTTACCAAACACCCCTCTGTGAAATACTTTATATAATGTGGCTACATACATAAACACGACTGTTAAAGTGTTACATCTGACTTGTTGACCATGTCCACTTGAGCAGCTAATGCACGCTACAATGGCATCCCTAATATCAACCAAAATATTAATTCTTAGCATAATATATAACTATTAACATGTTATATAAAAAGCAAAATGAACTCACACATCCGCTTTATAATTAATCACTGTCAATATTATTGTTGTCTCCTTTTGTTATGCTCTTTTCTGGTTAATATAGCATTGCATAAAGTTACAAAACAGATCTGTATTTATTACAGCATTGACAAGTTACATTTCCCCATCCTTGTCTTGACGTCACATCGTTAATCTCCCTCGTCTTCCCTCAGCTGTACTAGGCTCAACTGCTGTCGCTGATCGAGCCTCTTCATGTTCATATATGGTGATAGAGCCCATACCCTAATCTTAGGCTAATAATCTGTAAATTTTAGGCTACAAAATGTTTATGCGGAATAGATGGCGTTTTAAGTAATTACGTTTTAATGGGATATTTAGAAATGCTTGTGTGTAAAAACTAGGATCCACCTGTTTTTGCGACATTAATAATCTCTACGATGTCCAGACTGGTGTGGTCCTGTATGCAAGGCTGCCATGTTTCATTGCCCATAAACTGTATTCTGCTTCAGAATCCAGAAAATATTATAATAAATCAACTAGCCAAAGTCCAGCCAAAAATACCTGAATTGTGTAGGAAACACACCACATTTGGCAACGGTCAATATGGAAAACGTTTCTTCCTACGGTCCTTTAAGCTGCAGTGTATCACTAGTACTTTGTATATGAGCACAAAATCATGTTTTACCATGCCAACACACAGAGGTGGTGCGAGATTTTGGAAAAGCTACTGCCTTTGAGCTTTGAATGCACGAAAAACCCTGTGTATAGAAATATAGAATGTCACCCACCAAAGTGTCTAGTAAGAGTGAGTGTGTTACACACCAAATCTGAATTCTACCCCCATTTGGTGAGTGGGCAGGTGCCAACGTCAAGCCCTGCTGGTGTTCACTGAGAAATAGATGCAAATCTTCATTTCTAAAGAGAGTGGACTAATTTACTCTGAGTACTGTAGATCCAGTGGATGTAGATATTGGTTCAGAGTTTTTTTTACTGTACCAGTAAAACTTCCGTCCAGAAGACTCTACAGTACAGGTCAGTGTCATACTGTCTCATGTCAATACATCCAGTTGATCTGAACTCAGTGGGGCCTTTTGTTGATTAGCTGGTGGTTTTTAAAAGGTTTGATTAGGAACAACAAACTACTACTAACATCAATTTAATACCAAGTAACAACACACTACTACTAACATCACTATGTTACTAAGTAAAAACACAATACTACTAACATCACTACAATACCAAGTAACAGCACACTACTACTAACATCACTATGATAGCAAGTAACAACACACTACTACTAACATCACTATGATACCAAGTAACAACACAATACTACTAACATCACAATGATACCAAGTAACAACACATGTTACTGATTGAGTACTAATAGGAGACTCACTAGTAACACTGATTTGGAGGGAAACAATTAGTTGTCATGACAGGAATACTTTTTTAATTACTGTCTTTGTACCACTTATATCTCCATTCACTATCAGATCCCACTTAACAGGATAATACAAGACATATAAGTAACTCACCATTCACAGTGATACTGACAGATTGACCGGTGGAGGTAGATTTGGGTCTGGAGTCTCTCTCTCCCTGACACCAGTAGAGACCCTGGTCAGACTCAGCAGCTCTACTGATGGTGAAGGTGTCTCCTGTTACAGTGTGTCTGTCAGACTGGGATACTACAGTATCATTACTGTCTTTGTACCACTTATATCTCCAGTCACTGTAGGACCCAACTGAACAGGTCAGAGTGACTGTCTCTCCAGAAACCACTGGGTTTGGCTTTACAGTCAGTGTAGCTTTAGGCAGAACTGGGAAAGAAAGACACATAAATTCATGTCATGTTTATTAATAACATGTTAGTAAAGCAGGGGAAAGTGGGGTGAGATGAGCCTGAGTTATTTGAGACTAATACAAACATCAGTTCGACACCGAGTAACAACACACTACTAATAATATCACTAAGATACCAAGTAACAAAACACTATTACTAACATCACTATGATAACAAGTAACCACACACTACTAATAATATCTCTATGAAACCAAGTAACAACACACTACTACTAACATCACCATCATACCAAGTAACAACACACTACCACTAACATCACTATGATACCAAGTAAAAACACACTACTACTAACATCACTATGATACCAAGTAACAACACACTACAAATAAAATTACTATGATTCCAAGTAACAACATACTACAACTAACATCACTGTGATACCAAGTAACAACACTCTACTACTTACATCACTATGATACCAAGTAACAACACACTACTACTAACATCACTATGATAACAAGTAACAACACACTACTACTAACATCACTATGATACCAAGTAACAACACATTACTACTAACTTCACTATGATACCAAGTAACAACACATTACTACTAAAATTACTATGATTCCAAGTAAGAACACACTACTACTAAAATGTATATAATTCCAAGTAACAACATACTACAACTAACATCACTATGATACCAAGAAACAACACACTACAACTAACATCACTATGATACCAAGTAACAACACACTACTACTAACATCACTATGATACCAAGTAACAACACATTACTACTAACATCACTATGATACCAAGAAACAACACACTACAACTAACATCACTATGATACCAAGTAACCACACACTACAACTAACATCACTATGATACCAGGTAACCACACACTACAACTAACATCACTATGATACCAAGTAACAACACACTACTACTAACATCACTATGATACCTAGTAACATAACTGATGTGGAGGGAAACACTCTATTGTGACTTCTGGAATACTACTTTATCATTACTGTCTTTGTACCATTTGAATCTCTAGTCACTATCAGACCTCACTGAACAGGATAATGCAACATGCAGAAGTAACTCACCATTCACAGTGATACTGACAGGTTGACTGGTGGAGGTAGATTTGGGTCTGATGTCTCTCTCTCCCTGACACCAGTAGAGACCCTGGTCAGACTCAGCAGCTCTACTGATGGTGAGGGTGTCTCCTGTTACAGTGTGTCTGTCAGACTGGGATACTACAGTATAATTACTGTCTTTGTACCACTTATATCTCCAATCATTGTAGGACCAAACTGAACAGGTCAGAGTGACTGTCTCTCCAGGATACACTGGGTTTGTCTTTACAGTCAGTGTAGCTTTAGGGAGAACTGGGAAAAAAGAGACACAAAATCATGACATGTTTGTTAATATCATGTTAGTAAAGCAGGGGAAAGTGGGGTGAGATGAGCCTGAGTTATTTGAGACAACTACCAAAATCAGTACGACACCAAGTAACAACACACTACTACTAACATCACCATGATATTAAGTAACAACACACTACATCTAACGTCACTATGATACCAAGTAACAACACACTACTACTAACATCACTATGATGCCAAGCAACAACACACTACCACCAACATCACTATGATAGCAAGTAACAACACATTACTGCTAACATCACTATGATACCAGGTAAGAACACACTACTACTAACATCACTATGATACCTAGTAACAAAACTGATGTGGAGGGAATCACTTACTTGTGATGACTGGAATACTACTTTATCATTACTGTCTTTGTACCAATTATATCTCCAGTCACTATCAGACCTCAATGAACAGGATAATACAACACACAGAAGTAACTCACCATTCACAGTGATACTGACAGGTTGACTGGTGGAGGTAGATTTGGGTCTGGAGTATCTCTCTCCCTGACATGTGTAGAAACCCTGGTCAGACTCAGCAGCTCTACTGATGGTGAGGGTGTCTCCTGTTACAGTGTGTCTGTCAGACTGGGATACTACAGTATTTTTACTGTCTTTGTACCACTTATAGCTCCAGTCACTGTAGGTCCCAACTGAACAGGTCAGAGTGATTGTCTCTCCAGGAAACACTGGGTTTGTCTATACAGTCTGTGTAGCTTTAGGCAGTACTGTGAAAACAGGGACACACAAACTAAACCTATTAATAAACAAAACACAACCTTAACAGAACACTACTTGAACAAAACACTACCATTCATAATGAAATAATACACTGCCAAAAATATTTTCTGAAAATAAACATTTATTCCTTAGAATTAAATGATTTTGATTGCAGCGATTTAAAATGACTGTTTGTCATTAACATGTGATACCTAAGAATATCTTCAGTTAAGCAATTTTATTCAAATGTGTTAGACTCACCAGTAACCTGTATTTGGACTGGTTCACTGTACTGGGTGTAGTAGACAGGGTCTCCTCTCCCAGCTCTACACCTGTACTGTCCTCCATCAGAGACACTGACCTGGCTGAGTGTGTAGGAGGAACCAGAGGTTTTAGCTACTGGTTCAGAGTCTTGTCTGTGTCTGTACCAGTAAAACCTCCATCCAGATGACTCTACAGTACAGGTCAGGGTCACACTGTCTCCTGTAAATACGTCCTGTTGGTCTGAACTCAGTGTGGCCTTTGGTTGATTAGCTGGTGGTTTTTAATAGGTTTGTTTAGGAAGTTTCAGGACACTAACCCACCACTACTTAGATGCACAATGACAACTACAACCAACATAACAACAAATTAGTTTATTAGTTAACTTACGAGTGCCATTGATGTGGAGGGAAACACTGAGGTGTGACGACTGGGGATGATCTGTTCTTATCCCTTGACACTTGTACTCATTCACCTGGTCAGACAGATTGGTGATGGTTATAGAAGGTATATCAGAAGGCAGTAGTTTTTTATTTCTGTACCACCAGTATTTCCAGTCTGTGTAGTCTGATATGTCACACTGCAGAAAAACAGTCTCTCCAGAGTATAAGGGACCATGAGGAGAGACTCTCACTGAGGCTGTTGGTAGATCTGTAGAAACAACAAACGTCAGTGAAACTACAACAGTTCTTGGACATTTCTTTCTCATCCATTCTGGGCTACACATGTAAGTAAAGTAGGTGAAACTGGAGTGAGATGAACCAAAGAGTTATTTGAGACTGATTTTGTTTTTTGGTAAGCATCTTAAAACGTAACTTTCTTCAAACACCTAAAAGATTTTAGATTTTCACTGCCACCATATAGTCACCATATACACCGTCCCCTCCAAATGTATTGGAATGGCAAAACAAATTCCCTTGTGCTTGTTGGTAACTGAAGACATTTGGGCTTAAGATCAAAACATGAGTATTCATTTCCTGGTATTCACATCTAGATGTGTTAAAAACCTTAGGACATATCACCGTTTGTATTAGACCACAGCATTTTTAGGTGAGCAAAAGTTACAAAACAAATAATCTTAAAGCAAACAACATTAAATATTTGGTGGCATAATCCTTGCTTGCAATAACTGCCTCAAGCCTGCGACCCATCAATTTCACCAAACTGTTGCATTCTTCATTTGTGATGCTATTCCAGGCTTTTACCGCAGCTTCTTTCAGTTCTTGTTTGTTTCGAGGTGTTTCTCCCTTCAGTCTCCTCTTAAGGAGCTGAAATGCTTGCTCTTTTGGGTTTAGGTCAGGTGATTGACTTGGCCAGTCTAACACCTTCCACTTTTCCCCCTGATGAAGTCCTTTGTTTTGTTGTCAGTGTGCTTTGGGCCATTGTCGTGCTACATGATTAACTTCCTCCCGATGAGTTTCAATACATTTCTCTGTAAAATGGCAGCCAAAATGTTTCTGTACACTTCTGAATGAATTCTGCTGCTACCATCATCAGTTACATCATCAATAAATATTAATGAGCCTGTTCCAGAAGCGGCCATGCACGCCCAAACCATAACATTACATCCACCATGCTTCACAGATGAGCTTGTATGCTTCGGATCATAAGCAGTATCTTTCTCCACACAACTATTGCTGCTCATCTCTCAACTTATTTGCAAATTTCAATCTGGCCATCCGAATCTTACTGCTGATGAGTGGTTTGCGTCTTGTGGTGTGGCCTCTATATTTCTGCTCTCTTGAGTCTTCTTCGAACACTGGATTGTGATACCTTCACCCCTGCACTGCGGAGGTCGTTGGTGTTGTCACTTACTGATGTTTTAGGGGGTTTTCTTATGATATTTCTGTCATCAACTACTGTTCTTTGAACAGTCAACCTAAAAGGCAACACCTGGGCAACAAGAAACATTCTCACAGTCACATGTTCCAATACTTTTGGAGGGGTCTATATTTATTACATTTGTTTATTGTGTTTTAAGTTTAATCGGATGGTATTCTTTCCAGCAATAACATTTGACAATAAATAACTAATAGATTGCATTTGCTACTAATTTGTGTTGTTGTTTTAATTAGCTCCTTTTAAAACGTGAGCACTTACTTTAAGTCTCTCTGATTAAAAGCATCTGCAAAATGATTAAAATATTAAATTAATCTAAACATTAACATCATTAAATCAAATAGTTTTCTCTGTCTAAATTTGTATTCAAACCATAAACTCCATTACTGTGTTGTAATGTCTTTTTCTCTAAATAGTGAACTCTGTTCAAAGGTGATATAGTGAAAACTTCCAAGGGAGCTAAATTTAAGATCTTACATCTTTGGCCCTTCATGATTTGAATAAACTAGAAAAGTTGACCTCCATTTGAATAGACTAGAAGCATTATTCGATTAAACGAGCCATATAAAAAAAAATCACTATACTATTAGCAAAAATACAAGCAGAATTATCCAGACGATAACTAGAATTAATGTATTAGTTTTTGATCCAAAAATGTTCTAAATATAGTGTGAGATACTGAGATACTCACAATTTAATCTTTCTCATTTGTCTTACCTCGTACTCACTTTAAACACTCACAGCACTATCCCCCCACACTAAACCCCCCATGTTCTAGTTAATTCTCTCCCCCCAAACTAAACCCTCCAAGAGTAGTTAATACAGTCCCCCCACACTAAACCATCAGGTCATGATTTCCATGTGGTCTTTTGTTATTCACACCATTGCTATTGATAGGTATTTCTTTTTTTGTCCTTCCTGATATAAAGGTGACTCACACCACAGCTAGCAACTGACTTTGTCCCACACGTCATGGGCAGCTATTAAAGAACTCAGTTATACTTTGTAATCCTTGTTGTCTGGATACTATTTCTTCTAAATATTTAAACCGTGACACTTGAATCTAAAATAATAACATTACTCTCTAAATCAGTTGGAGTTTGAACTCCAATATGAGATCCTAAACCTAAGTTGGAGGTACATCCTTGTAGGTGTGTCTTGATCTAATGTCAGTGTTTTGTTCCCAGGTTTAATGCATTATGACTGACATGAGATAACAGGCTCTGTCCTGGACAATGTTAAAACTCTATTATAAGTGCTAAATATTTAGGGGGTCAGGTTGTGTTAAGATGCAGCTGAAACACTTTATTTGGAGTTTTGATAGTCCACCTGTTGTTCTTGTGACATTCAGGTGTGTAAATAACAACATGTTAGGCTGTTTGTTTACTCAGGGCTTATTGCATTATGATGGTAAGAATAAAACATTACTTTGAATTATCTTATACTAAATAATAACATTAATACGGTTCGAATTCACACTTACATCCACTCTAAAAAAACAGAACATAGACTCAGTTTTAATAATGTTTATCTGTCCACACCCTGACACCAGTAGAAACCCTAGTCAGACTCAGCAGCTCTACTGATGGTGAAGGTGCTTCCTATTACAGTTAATAACTTCCTTTGTACCATTTGTATCTCCAGTCAGTTTCAGAGTCCACTGAACAGGGTAATACTGTGAAATGTACTGAATTTGCATGTTTCTTTTGTGAACAAATTATAAGTATTAGACAAACCATCAGAACTACACAGTCTAACAAGGACATTGTACCGTCACTACATCCACCAAGACATAACTTTGTAATTATATTGCAATTTACTACAATTGATCAAAAATCCCTTGATGAAACCATCCAACATTTTAAAGCTTCCATAACTTATCTCGACACACTGCCATCAGTGTCACGTCCTGACTATGCCCCTAGCCATCTTCGCACTGGCTGGGGCCATAGTCAGGATCTGGCCAATGGAGGTGCCTCTAGGCACCTCTATGCACTTGGGTCTCCCCAATTGGAGGCAGGTGTTGGTTATTGCATCCAATTGGGGAACCTATTTAAGTTGAGTGTTTGCCCACACTAGTGTGGTTTATTTTGGTTAGCAGCTGATGGCTATAGTACCCAGTCATAAATCTGCCTTAAGTTTGTTTGTTTCGTTTTTACCTTCATTATAGTATGGATTATTTCTACCTCAACCGTTCTGCCAATCTGTCCTCAACCCAGACATATGACAATCAGACTTGTTTTAACTCTATAACAATGGATCTACAATAAATAGTTACTAGCTCTGCCATCGGTCATTTTCCCAATGTCTCTAAAACAGCAGCCATTAAGCCCATATTAAGAAAGAGAACCCTGGATGCATCCATAAGGAACAACTTTAGACTGTATCGAATCTCCCTTTTATAGCAAAGTTCATTGACAAGTTGTATTTAATCAACTAAGCGAGTTTGTGACCTCAAGCAGTCTCTTAGACAAATTTCAGTCAGGCTTCCGACCTCACCACAGAACTGAAACGGCCCTGGTTACATTTTTTAATGATTTACGGCTGAATAGAGATTCAGATAAAATAACAGTCCTGGTTCTATTAGATCTCAGTGCAGCATTTGACACTGCAGATCATGGAACTCCTCTAGCTGGAAAATTGGGTAGGACTCTCCGTGTCTGTCCTTGATTGATTCTGATCTTATTTAGATGGCCGGAATTACTTTGTCACCATTGGCAATCATGAATCTGATAGGGTGGCTATGACATGCAGAGTTCCACAGAGATCACTTGTCAGACTGTTTCTGTTTAATCTCTGTATGCTACCTCTGGGCCACATTCTACAGAACAGCAATGCCAGATATATTTCTGACAGGTTTGAATATAAACAGAGCAGGGATCTTAGATCCATGAACACAGGTCAACTAATAGGGCCCAGAGTCCAAATTAAACATGGAGAAGCTGCATTTAGCAGTTATTATGCACACAACTGGAATAAACTTCCAGAAGAACTTAGACGTGCGCCAAACTTATACATTTTTAAATC
>JACXGJ010012429.1:0-17927 GCA_016801105.1 Esox niger | reverse complement strand
AGATTGGGGGGGGCGTTGGATGGGGGAATAGTAGGGTTGAGTTAGATGGGGGGAGGGCTAGTAGGGTTGAGTTAGATGGGGGGAGGGCTAGTAGGGAGGAGTTAGTGTGTCTGGGGGGGGAGTTGGATGGGGGAATAGTAGGGTTGAGTTAGATGGGGGGAGGGCTAGTAGGGAGGACTTAGATGGGGGGAGCATAGTTAGAGAGCAGGCCACTCAGCAGCATAGCTGGGAACTGAGTAGTGGTGTAGGGTGGTCAGTTTGTTAAGCTACCTATTTCATAGTATTTCCAAAAATTACCTGACTAGCTCTCCCTTCAACTAGTCCACACCCTACTAGCCCCCCGCACCATTTCCTCCTGCCCAGCCCACCCCTCCATCTACCCTGCCTCCTGCCCAGCCCGCCCCTCCATCTACCCTGCCTCCTGCCCAGCCCGCCCCTCTTACTACTCTTCCCCTAAGTCCTCCTAAGTACCCCACCACTTCAACTATCTTGCCTCCCACCCTCCACCCCCTCACCTTCAAATCCCCCTCTCTTAACTAGCCCACACCAATTCTACTTCCTAACTAGCCTAGTTAACTACCCCTCACCTCTTCCTCCTGACTAGCCCACCCTCAACTCTTCCTCTAGGAAACATTCCCTTATCTAACTACCCCACCACAAAGTCCTAACTAATCACCTCATCCTCAACTACCCCTTTACCTAACCCCTCCTCCAACTACCCCTCCTAACTGACCTAACCACTCCTCCAACTACCCATTACTCCTCCTGACTAGACTAGCTGATCTAACCACTCCTCCTCCAACTACCCATTACTCCTCCTAACTGACCTAACCACTCCTCCAACTACCCCTCCTAACTGACCTAACCACTCCTCCAACTACCCCTCCTAACTGACCTAACCACTCCTCCAACTACCCATTACTCCTCCTGACTAGACTAGCTGATCTAACCACTCCTCCTCCAACTACCCATTACTCCTCCTAACTGACCTAACCACTCCTCCTCCAACTACCCATTACTCCTCCTAACTGACCTAACCACTCCTCCAACTACCCCTCCTAACTGACCTAACCACTCCTCCTCCAACTACCCCTCCTAACTGACCTAACCACTCACCTCACCCCCTTACCTAACTGCCCACTGCTTGTATCGTTCTGTGGATTTGAACACTCAACCTTTGGAGACAGTATCAGCGACTCTGCCACTCACCCACCTGAACTGCTACACCAGCAGCAATCCGAGAGTCTATATAAACAACATGGCACCTAGTGGCCAAACACACAATGTAACACCAAGATGCCACAGGGTCCTCCAGCAGCCAGTATGGGTACATGGTTAGAGCTGCTGGCTCTTGATCCAAAGGTGGTAAGTTCAAATCCAGGTTGAGTACGTGTGTGTGTGTGTAAGGAGGGCACTTGACACGTACAAAATAAAATCAATTTTATAGTGCACAGAACAAGTGACAGAGAAGTTAGATTCCATAACAGAGCATATTTTACCACAGCTTCCAGCAGACCATTTTATTTGAACTCAGCATCCAATAGACCAGCAACTGATTTGTTTCTTTTTTACTACATTCAACATACTGGGCATGAACAGTCTTACAATATCATTTGTAAAATACACGATGAACCGGCAATTAACTTAAACAGTCTTTGGATCATACACAAAACTATAACTAAACGCTATAATTCAATGCAATGGCCAATGGCTAGCTAAAAAAGATAACTCAAATTTATTAAAGACAAGACAAGCAAGGTGTCAAAAGAAAAACATTAGCAAAATACTTTGTGGCCTGTATGAAAATACTTTTAGTCTGTATTATTAAGTTTAGCTGATTCTATGACTATCCTTGACATACAGGGTTCGGTGTCCGGTCAATGCTTTGTCAGCTCTTCTCTTTATCCCTTAATGGAGCTCCATGTGTTTCTTCAGTTTGGCCGAGGTGGGGAAGCTTTTCGTACACTGGTTACAGGTGAACGTCTGAATCCACGCGTGGACCCGTTTGTGTCGCGCCAACTCAGACGAACTCCGAAACTTCAGCGGACACTCTGGGCAGGGGTAAGGACGTTCCCCCGTATGAATGCGCATGTGTAGCTGTGCCTCTGCGGGTGTGAGGAATGTTTTTCCACAGTGGGCACAAGGGAACGGTCTTTCCCCCGTGTGTATGAGATGGTGCCTGGTCAGAGCGTACGGTTTGGTGAAACCCTTACCGCAGTAGGAGCACGGGTAAGGTCGCATGCCAGTGTGGGAGTTTATATGTTCCTGCTGGGCTTTTTTGCTCTTAAACCTCTTCTCACACTGATTGCAGGCATACGGTCTCTCATCTGTGTGGGACCGGTGATGTTTTGACAGCTCGCCTTGGGACAGAAAGCTCTTTCCGCACTGACAGCAGAGGTAGGGCCTCTCCCCTGTGTGCATTCTCTCATGTCTGCTCAGGATGGATACCAGTGTAAACCTTTTTGGGCAGTGGGAGCACTGGAAGGGACGCTCGCCCATGTGAACGGACTGATGTTTCTTGAGCAAGAAGGGCAGGGAGAAGCACCTCCCACACTGGTTGCACTGGTGTGGTCTTTCTCCTGTGTGGGTGAACATGTGCCGCTTCACATCAGCTTTGCGTGTGTAGCTCTTGTCGCAGTGCGGGCACTTGAACTGCCGCTTCACCAGGTGGGTCTGCCGGTGCTGGGAGCGCGCCAGCAGGGAGTCGAAACGTTCGCCGCACTGCTGGCAGATGTGCTGGAGGCTTACGCCATGACTCTTCTTGTGCTCCAGCAGCTCAGAGGAGAAGGGGAAGCTCTGGCCACAGATGGAGCAGAGATGAGGCAGGTCACTCTCTCCAAGGTGGGAACTTCTGTGGTGGGCGGTCAGAGAGCGGAGGTTGGCAAAGGAGGTCCCACACTGCACGCAGGGGAAAGAGATAGACCCTCCGTTGTGTTTCTTTTCATGCTTGGCTAGGTCCCAAGAGTGCTGAAAGGTCCTGTCACATTGAGAGCAGTGGAAAGGTCTTTCACCAGTGTGGGTGAGCTGGTGTCTCCTCACATCTGACGAGCGGGTAAAGATCCTACCACACGTGGCACATGTGTGCGAGTTCCTGTTGCCTTTTGCTTCCGTGGGAGTCCCGGCATTAGCGTTTTGATTTTCTGGATTTTCAGTGTTATTGGGACATGGTGAAATGTCTATTGCACTCTTTCCAGAAACATCGAGCTGGTTGTAAGCCTCTGTATGCACACTTTGCATGTGGAGTTTAAGGCTCTGTTCCTCAAGGCTGTGGTAGGGACACTGGGGGCAGGTGAGGGGGAGCTCCTTACAGGATTCCGCTATGGTCAGAAGTCAAGACAAGGCATTACTTTTTGGATCTGAAAATAAGCTTTGCTTCATTGTATGCAACGTTATGTTATTTTGCCAGATTGAAACAAGACATTCACTATTACCATCTTCTCTTCCCCTCATGGTTGCAGAATTGTTCCTGTGAATACAACGGCAGACATTTCAGGGTGATTCTTTACAACATTTCAGTGTACTGGTTTACAGTGTTAGTTTTGGTCACGTCAATCAAATAAAACAATAACACAAGGTCTACTCTAATTGGACAAGGCTTTTGTAATGAGCACACAATGGAAGTTGTAATTAGCAGTGCTTAAATACAGTAGCCCTGTTGTCCAAGTAGATTTAATAACAGAGTCTAATAAAGCTGCCAAGATAATCACTGACAACACCCATTATTACGTCAACCTTTTCTCTGTCAATCCTTCCTGCTCCCTCTTTCCTTTCCTCCTCCAATTCCTGGGGGTCTTGGACTGCAGCCGCGTAGATCGCCTCACTGTTGACGATGCAGGTTGCTGGGTTTGAATGGCAGCCGCGAGGGGAGTGTCCTCCGCCACCTGGTTCGCACATGAGCGTACGGTCCCGGACTCCGCCCAGCTGACCTCATCTTGGACCCGGTCGTCACAGACGTGAGCCACCTCATCTGTTTGTGCCGGCTCAACGTTCGCCGTGTCCATCTCTACCTCAGCTGCACATGTCTTCTGCCCCACGCAGTGAAATTCAAGCCTATCCTCAGCTTTCAGTGCAACCAACTCCTCCCTCGGTCCAGACGGGTTCGACCGGTCGCATTCCTCGTGTGCCGTCCCCACTAGCTCTTCCTTGTCCTCCGTTGTGCCGATCTCGACTTCGGTGAAAACGGTCACGACAACGGCGTCGGTGTCCTCTACAGAGATGGGTCCCAGCACGTCGGCAGGGTCGTGTGCCGACTCTGACCGGATGACAAAAGCGTCGGGCTGAGGGGCGACCACCATTTTGGGGGTGGCAAGTGTGGAAAGAATGTGGTCACCCATGGAAGCAGAGAGAGCAGCTGAATGACAGAAAACACAGGAACTTGTTTGCAAAAAGCCATTTGCTCTCCAAGCTATAAACAGCACAGTGCTACATTTTCCTTCTGATCTGATCATCGTGACAAGAGACTCACGGGGTACTTGAAAATGTTCATAACTCTTATGGTGCTGCAGAATAAGGACCAGATTCTCTGGGGTGGACTGCACACACTCCTCCAGGACTGTAGGGGCAGAGCTCAGCCACATTGCAGTCTAGAAGGAAAGCAGAGTTAAGGGGCTGAATATATCAATCTGTCAGTCTCCATCTTTTTCTGTGTATCACTCTCTCCCACCTCTTAAGCTTTTAAAAGACCAATGTTTTCCTTTTTGTATAGATATGGTAATTTTTCATAGCGCCCAATACCTGCTTTAGGTCTGGTACTGGGAACAGTTGTTCCAGTCTGGACAGGAACTCCCACGTTAACGTCTCCAGGGCTGTGTCATAATCTAGGCCATATTGATCCGGGAACACCTCCTGTTGCAGGAATATTATTTTCATGTTTTTTAAAGGTAAACCCTGACCATGTTCAATGGTATTATGAGCCTCATAGCCCTGGGTGGTAAATTACCTGAAAAAAGCACTCCCTCTCAACTGGGTCTTTAAGCAGGGATTGTACAAGCATCACAAAATTGGATTCAGAAGCTTCCACCTCTGCATCTCTGTACTAAAAGAAAGTCCCATTATTTTATCACAGTGGCTGGTGCCACTCAAATCCCCAAAATATCTAAAAAGGACCAGAAGCTCTCACTCCCTGTCTGGGTACCAGTCGTTTCAGCTAACATTCCCCTACTATAGGTTTACAGTTGCCACAGCGCATCTGAACACAGTGCCAGCCTTCTGTTAAACTTGGCTCCCAGTTCCTAATCTCTTCAGAAGTTGCCTGATGCTTGACAGGTAGAAGAGTAATGTAGGTAATGTTGAGGCCCGGGGCATCTCGTAAGGACAACGGGTTACTACTCGGAAATGTAGGTTAGCATTCTGGCACCTAGAGCTCCTGACAGACAGGAAGAAACCACCCCTGCTCTCTACAAGATCAACAGCCAACTCCCACCACCAACAGGCACCATCTAACCCTGAACACCTCACTCCACTCAAGCTATGACCTGACCTTTTCCAACTTCATTGGATGTAGTGTTCAAAAACTCAGACTAAGTTGGCTGACTCATTATGATATATCGTCTGTTTGTTTTTGCCCAAGACGCACTTTCCGATTGTATAAAAAGCCCTATAGAAGTTAAATAATTATTATTCCTTTTAATGTTTCAAGTGCCAAACATGACACACAGCAGGCTACAACAGTGGAATGTCATCTAAAAACACCAGTACCCAGGCAAACTTACTCCAGCGCATCCTGGAGAAACAGTGGGCATTCTGTCCAGATACGGCTGAATAGTTTGAGGGTCGGCCAGGCTTCGGCACAACTCCAGAACCAGCTGAATCCAAACAAACAAGTATTAACTGTTATACCAATGTGTAGCTGAAAAAGACATGTCAATGTTATCTCAGATGAATAGCATAATCCATGACCAAATATTGTTTTAAAACTATGTATAGAACTTTTTTTAATTATATCATGCACTGTGTGTCTATCATTTTCAATATGTGCCTTTCAAGACTACACCCCGCCCGAAAAACGCTCCGCATCATAACAGGAATCATACTCGTGCTCTCAGACCCAGGAGGAGCTGGGCTCTATGCCTGTGACTCAGCAGCTCGGGAATGGCTTCGGTCACCAGAGTCACATACTCCTCCAGCTTCTCGTAGTGCATCACATCTCTTTGCTTAGCCACCTGCCACATAGCAGCAGACAACAGCCGCAGGGGTGGAACCGGTAGGGGCAGGGACGAAAGAGCGAGGACTGGCTCTAAAACGTAGACGTAAAAATTGAACAAACACTAAATCGGAATAATGTGCTAAATAGACAATATTATTAAGTCCGTCGGCTAATGGGCAACATTTAATTACCATTAAGGCAGTCGTGATTACATAGTATAGAATTCCATGTACTAATGATGGTAAAACAGGGTACTATGGCATCGTTAGCACTTGTTATGGCTCATTACAAATTTGCATTATCCACTCTGTACGGCTCCAATCTTGGCTTGCTTTTTAAATCACCAGTTAAGTAAACCAGATTAAATATTTACGCTTGGCTGAATTGTGTCCTAGTGTGCTCTCACAACAAACCATTTCAGCCGGCCATGTAGCTACAGTAACATTCTACGACTAGCTAGCTAGTTTGCTGACTGGCCCCAAATGTTTCCCAACTACGTAGCTAGTTTTAATATTAGTTCTGCAGACAAATAGCTAGCAAGGTAGTAAGACAACAATTTACACACCATGTATGTCTTTAGATAGTCCACATGTATCCATGGCTATAAAATTACTTAGTCTTATCTACAGGCGCACACAATGTTCTTCAAGCAAATAAAAGTAACATCGATCTACTTCCCCCAAAAACTTCCGGTAACCGGGACTGCTATTTAGATGACTTTCGTTCCGATTGTAGCTTCATAAAACAGACACACCAATCTACCTGTCTGAAATGTCTCTAATCTGGCCTTCAGGTAATATCTAAATTGGCTAAATTCGTTTTCTTTGAAAACTTATTTTGCCTACCTTAAAACAAAAAGAACAGTCAAACCTTCCCACGATGCTTACTCTCTTAAGGACTGTATGGTGTGATCTACTGAGATTCATTTATCAGATATACAGTTAACACTTAAATATGCAGCATATATTTCCCCTCAGACTGGGAACAACCTGCACGCATCAGAAGATGACTACTTCATAATGATGCATTTCATGTTTTGGCCACGGATTCGAAGTCGAGCCAAAACGCCCCCCAAAATGTGTTTTACGTAAGGAATGTGCTGCTGTCATCAAAACCACTAGCTATCAAATTAGAAATGTGATGGCCAAGTGATGAAGTATAGTGAGTCTACTTAAGGATTATACACATAAACAAAATATCAATCATTCCAGTCCAACAAGGAGGCTTAACAAAATCTGTTTGTTTTTCTCTGATGTCCCAGACTGTATCTTTTAATACCCAGCCTATATACTCGAAGAAGCCCTCTCTGTTCCATTCACAAAAAATTTCCAACACGTAGCTTTTAAAATGTAAAAACAAAATAAGGATTTTTGTTTCTTTTTATGTAAATAGATAGCAAAAAACATGCTTTTTAGAGAAGCATCAAATTCTAATATTTATTTAGCAGGCAAGTAGTAAACAATGAGTGCCAGATTAAACAAACAATTCTAAATGAGGCTCTGGTGTTGTTATAGGCCTATACAAAAGCACACGTTGAATCAAAAACCTTTTACTTTATTTCTTTTAAAAAAAATCTACAATTATCCATAAGACAAACATTTTTATTACTACCCGGATAGCCTTAACAAATCCCTGCTACTGCTGCATGAGTTCGCTCGTGTGTCCTAAGAAGATGCAACCGGTTGTAGGCCTTCCCACATTCGGTGCAGACGTGTGGTTTCTCTCCCGTGTGGCTGAGCATGTGTCTCTTCAGTGGAGTGGTGCTGCTGTAACGATTCCCACACACGCTGCACGAGTAGGGCCGCTCTCCTGTGTGTATCCGCTGGTGCACAGTAAGATAGCAAGACTGGGTGAAAGTCTTTCCACATTCCGCACACTTGAATGGTCGCTCACCCGTGTGGTACCGCTGATGTTTTAGCACCTCGGAGTAGGTTAAGAAACTTTTACCGCACTGAGAGCATGCGTGCGGCCTCTCCCCCGTGTGGATGCGATTGTGCCTGGTCAAATCAGATGACTTGGCAAATCTCTTTCCGCACTTGGAGCAGGGGACAGGACGCTCCCCTGTGTGAGTCTGCAGATGTTTCTTTAAAAAGCGATTGGCCTTGAAAGTCTTTCCACATTTGAGGCAAGGAAAGGGTCTTTCCTCCGAGTGACACTGAAGGTGTTTGGACAATTCACCAGAGGACCGAAAACTTTTCCCACAATCGGAGCAGAGAAAGGGTTTTTCTCCTGTGTGGATTCTCTCGTGGCGGGTTAAGATCTGTAGTTGTGTGAACCTCTTCGGACAATGGGAACACTGGTAGGGACGCTGACCGGTATGGGTCCTCTGGTGCTTGATCAAGTTTGATAGCTTTGGGAAACTTTTAGGACAAAGGGAACACAGAAAAGAGCCCTCGTTCTTATGATCTTTTGAGTAGTGCTGCCGGAGACACGTCAGCTGTGCGAAATCCGTTTTGCACAGAGAGCACTGGAAGGGTTGATCTCCACTGTGCATTTCCATGTGTTTTGTGAGGGCATCAGAGTCTGGGCATTTCTGCAGACAACGTTTGCACTGGAGCAGGTCACCGTCCGAGTGAATCAGCTGGTGTTGCTTCATTTGGGAAATCAGACTGAAGGACAATTCACAATCAGGACATTTGTGTTGACCCTCCTCACTACGACTGCTCCCGTCACTCTCGGGTCCTAATGGGAGACTTGAATGGATCCCCATGTCATCGTTACGTACCTGCCGATCATCTGCATGAGCCACACTGCAATGTATTTTGAGATCTTTCTCCTTATCGAAGCCCTCTCCCAACATGCAGCACTGGAAGGACCTTGACCCAGTGCCCTTTCGCTGATGTCTTTTTAAGTCAAAGGAGTACTGGAAATTCTTCCCACATTGTTGGCACCCATAAGGCCGCTCCCCGGTGTGGGATCTCTGGTGTCTCCTCATATCTGTTGCTCGTGAGAAATGTTTCCCACACACAGAGCATGTTTTGGAGTGTGGTGTGTGTTTGCCAACTTTCCCCTGGGTTAGGGGGACATCTGAGGGACAAGGGTTCAGAAGGGCACTGGAAGGCCCTGGAGGAGTTTCCGTTTCACTTTCTCCGGCAGACAGGAGCCTTCTGTACTCCTCTGGGTGAAGCTCTTTGAGGTGCTGCCGCAGGTTCATCTCATCAGTGTGGCGGAAAGAGCACTGCGAGCATGCGAAGACCAGAGAGGAAGACTCCACCGTAACGACTGCTGGGGAAGGGAGAAAGGGAATACGGAGAAAAGTGTCCATTTAGAAAATCAAACCTTCTAATCTAGTAATTTATCAAGGATTAAACACTTAGAGAATTAAAATCAATATCAAGTTCGTACAAGAGCATTAATGATACCAAGTGCCATGAAAAACTGGTATTAATGGTACGAAGGATAGATGCACAATATTTGTTATATGATGGTATGAGCTCAAGTTATCATCCTTATCATGAAGAACAGATGTAAGAATTTAGGATTTCTAGTTACATTTTGCTTCTGCCTCTAGAGGGCAGTACAACCTAGTCACATTAGCAAGTGACCACTGTAAAAATCTTCCAGCAACAGAAATGGCTATTTGGTTTAATGAACTGTTTAAGGTACATCATTAAACACTTCATTACAGCATTCAAACATGAATACAACATTCCAAACCTGTATTTCCCATAATCTTGGTACTGATGGCTGAAGTGGCACTGGTGGCATCAGAGTCTTTCCTGGGGATAGACAGAATTGTTTGATGTATTATAACACCGCTCTTTACATAGATTCACTCCCCACCCAACTGAAAATACTTACTTTTTTTCTGGACACTTTGGCAGCAGGTATAAAGGAAGAACCCTGGTTACATTAGCCTCCTTCTCTAATTCCTTAAACTGCATGCCCTGATTTGATCTGACTTTCTTCGTCCACTGCCTCGTGTTTCTTCTCAGTGTTTGAGAGGTGGGGGCCATTGGAAGAGGCAAGTCAGTGACAGCGAGTCTCTGGATTCGTACTGTGGTTTTCCGGCTCAAACAGGATTCTCCAAGTTCAAGTTTGTCACTGTCACCTTTGGATTGTCCTTGGTCCATCTCAGACTGTGGGAGATGTACAAATGTATTTCCATTGTGCTTGGTATCATCCTTCCGGACCCCGCTCTCTTCAGCTAGGTACTCGTTGCGGTTGGACAGTCCTTCAGCTGTATTCTCTGCAGACTCAGGCCTCGCTAACTCATGTCGTTCCGGCTGGAAGTCTCCAACATGCTGCAAATCCTCATAAATAATGTCCTCCTCTCTATTTACGGACTCCACATCCACACACCCTCCCACTACCTGTTGGCAGAAAACCTCTACATCAGCAGTAATGACATGGTTCTCCTCTGCATCCAAGTTGGTGTCTCCGTTCAGTTGCCCGATCTCACCTATAACTTCCAATTTGACGTGTTGACACCCTCGCTCGCTTGGCATGGGTCCTGTCTGACTCTCTTCCCCATTCAGTCCAGAGTGGTTTTCTCTGGGCTTCTGCGTCTCCGTCTCCTCAGTCAAATCCTCATTGTTATACACACTGGTTCCTAATTCCACTTCAGCATAATCCATCACCACTACAGACTCTGTTTCCATCTCTTGACTATAAATGGTCGGGTCCATACAGCCATCCATCAACTCCGATTGGCCCTCGGTTTCCGTCTTTTTAGTGGCCGTCACCACTACCGCTGACGGAGGGAGGGACAGAGAGGAAAATATGCTATCGCCAGCCAAGGACAATGTGGCTGAGAATAGAATAGACAGACAAAAACAGGACTTAAATGAATAACAAGAAATGTTAAGGCCTTTCATTAAATCATTCAAAGTGACACCGTATACTTTTGACACTTTCTGGCTTACCTTTAGAGTCCAAATTGCCTTGTTTTCTATGATATTCCAGTAGGTGCTTCAACTCCAGAGGCTGAGATAAGAAGCTGGCACACTCTTCAAGGACAGAGTGTTCAGCACTGAGCCAAGACACGGTCTGTGGGATATGGAGAACAATTAATTACTTTTAAGGTGGATAAATGAAGTTACCCATTCTAAGAATAGATATGTATAGCCAAATGAATATAAAATGTACAGACAGACAGACAGACAGACAGACAGACAGACAGACAGACAGACAGAGTGTGTCTGGAGAATGTTCATTCATTTGGGTTATAATGCTATGACATATGGAAAAAAAAACATTGTTTGAACATATATTCAACCTGATGCAAGCATTCATAAACATAAGAAATGACTCACAAGCTGGGGAAAAAAAACTTACAGAAAAGGCCTAGATTCTGCCTAAGTACCTGTTTGAGGTCTGGTACAGGAAGGAGCTGCTCAAGTCGCGAGATTAACTCCAATATTAACGTTTGGAGTGCAGAGTCATACCTGGGACCGTACTCAACAGGAAACACATCCTGACAGAACATTAAAAGACACGGAGGATGAGTCATTTGGAAGGATAGTCTACATTTTATTAACAACCACTTAAGTAAATGCACAGTAATATATGACCTGTTTATTAGTGAGAAAGCAATGTCACACGGGATTGAGGAAAAGCTTGACGCTCACATTTGCTTCCTGTAGACGTGATGTAACAACGCGAATCCTTTCCAAGTGGTTTTGTAGTTCTGCCGTCGGCTCCGTGCGGCACAACTCCAAAACTAGCTGGAAAATATCTACAGATTATACGGACAACAACAATGCTGGGAAAACAACATGGCCTAACCTACTAGTTGTCGTTTCCTGACAAAAATATATATCCCAACAAGGCACTGCTAAATTACGGTTATATGTTCATACATATACAATATTTAAAGAAGTATTGTTTTGTAAGAGTAGCGCACAATATAACTATATCACCAGATTTGGAGTACAAAAAGTTGTGTACGATCTCGACAAATTAGTATATGCACTTGATCTTACCTTTGCTCGTAAACCAAAAATCAGCTGGATTCTCTGTTTGAAACTGAGTAGTTCTGGAACGGTCTCTGTAACAACTGACACAAATTCTTCCAGCTTCCCATAGTCCATTATGCTCCCTCTTTGGACCGTCTGGCACATGGCTGCAGAGAAAAGCTGCAGGGGTGGTACGAAGAGACGCAGGACAGGTAGCGGTAAGGATGGCCCTATGAAAGAACATATTGTAGGCACTAAGCAGCTGCATTGACTGAAGGGCAGGTAACTCAAATAGCGAGGCTTTTTCTACGAAGTTATGCAGCTAAAATGTATCATAATTTGAATGTAGATTCTGTCCCCGTAGTTAAAAACAGAATGGTTATCGGGAATATTTATTTTCTATTATCAAAAGACAGAAGGGATCTATTTTCTGTAAAGGAATCTGATTAAAGGATTTCAAAAATGTAATGTAGGCAAATGGATGGGACCAGGTCAACAGGATGGATCAACTCAAAAATCACATACTTCAAAATGGAGATGCCATTTTTTCTTTTTTGGGGGCGTGGCAATTTAGTTGTTCGGCTAAGATGTTGCATGCATAAACCAATGGATCAACTAAAATCCAACTAAATTTACAGTGCAAAACAATTACATCAACAGCGAAGAGTACGAGAATCAGTATGGAATACCCCTCAAAAGCACATAAAACACATAAGAGCAAATGAAAAAAGTATTGTAAAAGCGACAAAAACTCGGTTGAGATCGACAAGGCTCCTGCAGCGCACCGAGAGTGGACAAAGGACCACTCCGAGGGTCCAAATCGTATATTTCAATCATATCGCAAAGTGGCTTGGAAAACTTCCAATATTCCAGGTGTTACATGGCAAACGATGGATTGTTGGTCTCGTTTTCATGTAAACGGACACTTTGTCGTGCTACCTAGTAGTAGCTACAATTAATAATAGTAGTATCAGCCAATCAGATCATTTGTTATTCAAAGTGACGTTCCATAATGGCCGCCGTGTCTACTGTTAAGTGTTCGAAAACCAAAAGTTAACTTAAAAAGTATGAGTTTGACTCATCTCCATGTAACACTACAAATCCTTTGACAATGTCAGGGTACTACGTTGTTCTCAACCCTAGATGCCCAAATTCAGTCTGTGTTGAAAAGAAAACAAGCGAGCGTAACACTCTTGCCTAATAACAATCCCAGCAACAACCATAAACGTACCTCGGTTAAACGTCTGCTCCACCAAATTTAGATTATCCATTGCTTTCTGTAACTACGAGGATTCCTTAAAGAAACACAGTGTCAAACATGATCGATTCATTATTTGCTTTACCATTTTCCCCCCCAGATTTTTTTCTTTTCATTTACCAGGAAGTCGTTCACGATTCATAAGATCCGGGTTAAATTCGATTTCAAAATAAAGGTTAGTACAAAGGCAAACAAAAATTCATACCAAGTCATAATGAAGTTTCCGAGCTGCCACAATTTATTTTACCTCCACTTTATTTTCATAAAAGTAAATGTAATTGGAATTTCACTGGAAAGAATCATTGATATTATTAATTAAAACAATCTGATAACTTTTGACAGGAACTGTAAATCAGCTGTATCAGAACCTGATTTACTGACTGAGAAGCTTCCAATGTTATTGAGGATGAAGGTACATCCAAACCCTGGTTCACTTCCAAGCCACCTGAAATTATCCATGAAAGAAAAGGCTAGAAAACTGAAATCCAGAATAGCTGTTAGAGTTCTGATTCATCTTTGAATAACACCGGACAGAAAAGCAGTCCTATTTCTGTTAACGTAGTGTCAGGAAATCCAGCTAGATTTTGGAATACTGTTAAAAGCTTGAACTGTACAACCCCACAAAAAATACATTACAAAAAAAAAAAAAAAAAATCAGCCACTGCTTCTATTAATGATGGTGACACAGATTAAGCCCAGGACTACAACAATCTCAAACTGGATTTTTTAAACCGGTTTCACCGACCCTGGCTTAATGCGGGGCAATATGCAATAATTGATTTAGCACAGGTCCAGCAGTAATGTCTGTAGTGACAGCAGCAACTTGGTTACAAAAGCAGCTTTATTGCTTAAATAAAAAGGACAAAAGAGTAGTTGTTTTAAAATTGAACAACAGTGAATGCATTCTCAATAAGAAAAATATACATTAAGAAATATGTATACTGTAAAAACAAAACCATCTCAGAAAACCAGTACTAAAAGTATTGGACCTGATACACCCAACCATTATAATGTACCGACCAGCCATAATATTATAACCACCAACAGGTGAAGTGAATCTCACTATCATGACAACTGTCAGTGGGTGGGATATAAGACAGCAAGTGAACATTCTGTCCTCAAAGTTGATGTGTTAGAAGCAGGAAAAATGGGCAAGTTTAAGGACCTGAGTGACTTTGACCAGGGCCAAATTGAGATGGCTGGACAAACTGGTCCAATCCATGGACTGCTAACGTCTTGGTGCCAGATACCACAGAACACCTTCAGAGGTCTAGTCGAGTCCACACCTCAGTGTGACAGGGGCTCTTTTGGTGTCAGAAGGGGGATCTACAATATATTAGGCAGGTGGTCATAAATGTTATGGCTGATTGGTATATACGTTATGTAGCAGAACTGTTGCCTCTAGGTCATTTTAAGATTTCACTTTCCAAATGATACAGACTAATGTACTACATCTCATTTTTGATTATCTATTAAGAATGTCTCAAATTATTTGACAGCTTTACTGCATTAAGTTTGCACATAAGTCACTCAAATTAAAATGCAACAACTCAATTTTCATTCATTGAGTGTGTGAGCTCGTGTGCCTTTAGGGATCTAATTCGAGTGAAAGACACCCCACATTTCCCACAGATATGCTTGTCTGCTGTATGGGTTCGCTGGTGTCTTTTCATATGATGAGAGAATCTGAAACGTTTAGCGCAAATATTACATGGAAACGGCTTCTCTCCTGTGTGAAGTCGCTGGTGTGATTTCAGGTAACCAGACTGGATGAAGGACTTGCCACATTCCTGGCATTTGTATGGTCGTTCCCCAGTGTGGTACCGTTCATGCAACCTCCTTTCATTGGCAGTGATGAACGTTTTCTCACAATAAGAACATGGATATGGTCTTTCTCCTGTGTGGGTGAGTTCATGTCTTTTCAATGACATCTCTTTCAAAAACTCTTTTCTACAGACTGTACAGGTGAATCTCACTCCGTCATGAACTTGCTCAATGTGTGTATTCAGCTGGGTTTTGGTTCGATAAGTCATGTCACACTGCGAACAAGAAAATGGTTTCTCCTCTGAGTGGGTCCCCATATGCACTGCCAGTTCTGAGGCAGCCCGGTAGCTCTTTCCACACTGCCAGCACAGGAACGGCTTCTCTCCTGTGTGCTTCCTACCGTGTATCGTCAGAGAATTTGCGGTTCTGAATTTTTCTGGACAAACAGAGCACTGATAAGGGTACTCTCCCGAGTGAACTCTCTCGTGGACGACAAGGTACGACAACTGAGCAAACGTTTTATCACAGTTCGAGCACGGAAACGGCCCTGAGAATTTATGTTCATGCAGATAGTGTTCTCTCAGCCGCCCCAAGAGAGTGAAGGTCTTCTCACACATCGTACACCGAATCACCTTGTGCATTAACTGATGTCTGCCAAAGGCCACTGAGTTTGGGTACGTCCTTCCACAGTCAGAGCAATAGAACGGACTGTGAATCCGTTTGTGTATTCTCAGACAGGACGGGCCTTTAAATTCCTTGCCGCATTCGTCACAGTTCAAGAGCACCTTTCTTTCTTCTTCCTCCTCCTCATTAACCTCCTGTGAGTCACCAGTCTCGCTGGGCGGCAGTTTGCTAGACACCTCTTGGCGCACAGTCATCATATTGGATCCATCTTCTTGGTTCATTTTCAGACATATGTCCCTCTGGTGTTTCTTTAAACCGTGCAAGTACTTGAAACACTGCTCACAACTGACACAGCGATAGGGACGCTCAGATGAATGGGATCTCATGTGAATAGCCATTCCAGAGGGACGGTTAAATACCTTACCACAGACACCGCAGGGTTTGGGTTCTTTGAGAGTCGGCGCAGAGGAAGGCGCAGCCACACTGAGGGACATAGTGTCATTTTTCTTGGTATTTACAAGGTCAATGCCACTCTCCATTTTAACTTCCAACTGTTTCTTGTCTACATTCTGTCCAAAGTCCTCTAGAATTCCTTCGTGGCCAAGGATTTGCTGGTGTTTCTTCAAAGTGTCTTTGTACTTGAAGCTTCTCTCACAAGTGCCACAATGAAAGGGACGTTCTTTTGAGTGAGATTTCAAATGCCTTTCCATGTCAGAGGTACGAGTCAAAATCCTACCGCAAACATAACAGGTTTTTGAGTCCAATGGCTCTTTGTTAGATGGCTGCACATTAGAGTTCGGCATTTGATTTTCATCAGTGGCAAGAGACCCGCTTCTTTCCATTGACCGACATTCAGCTTTCTCTGGATGCGAGTCTTCAATCTGTTGGGACAAGTCATTACCCACCTTCTGACCTAAGTCTTCCAGATTTCTTTTCTTGCACAAATCCCTCTGGTGCCTTTTCAAATCATAGGAATATTTGAAGCTTTTGTCACAATTGACACACCAGAATGGACGCTCTTTTGAGTGGGATCTCATGTGCCTTGCCATGTCTGAAGTACGAGTGAAAAACCTTCCACACAAAGAGCAAGTTTTAACGTCACGAGGTTCTCTCTGCAAAAGCTCTGGTGGAGCAGGGCTCTTAAAAGGTGATGTGAGCACATGTTTGCTAGTTGAGGGCTGCTGGATATCTTCAATTTCATTGTTCTCCAACATTTGAAGCTGAATTTCACAAACTCCCTGTTGGTGATTCTTGAGATCATACAAGTCCTTGAAGCAAAGCCCACATTTGAGGCACTTGAACTTAAGATCATGATTTTGTGTGTGGCTCCGTTGATGCCTTCTCATAGCTGGGGCTCGAACAAACGTCCTCCCGCAAACTGAGCATGTCTTATTGAGTGAGGCTCTTTTTCTGGACTTCTTAAGGTGCGGTTGCATCTTGGACGATGATGGCTGTTGGGCTGCATGGCTTAAAGCACTGGTTTTTGGTCCCTTTGATAGCATTTTCTTTATCTGCAACCTTTTGCTCTTTTTAAGTTGAACATGTACTGTCTCATTTTGACTTTCTAAATGTACAGCCTCCCGATCCAAAGAATGCTCCTTTTCAGTAAAACATTCTTCTGGTGTGAGTAATCTTTCATTTTTCTCCACAGCAACCAGATATTTATATTTTGCATCTGTATCGACTTCTGTGGCCGTTGCTACATACACATGTGAAGGAAGATGCAGAGAGGAGAAGATGCAGTCACCAACAGAGGATTGAGTTTCTTCTATTGCAAAAGAGGAGACAAAAAACAAACAAAAATTAATACATTGTGTCCAAAAGACAATATTTTATTCTTACCAATTGTTTTGTTTGATCCATTTTCTCTTTCCGTTTCATACTCCATTTGATACGCAACCCAAGTATTAAAATTAGTTACGCAAAACTTCAAATACTAAAAATAATTACAACTTCCTATGTAGATTGTAGCATAATTCTGACATGTAGCTTTTACAATGATTTCATACTTAAAAAAACGTAAAAATCAATTGATATTCCATTTTACTCACCGCCGACACTTTCCAAATGTCCAAGTTTTCTATGGTACTGTAGCAGGGTCCTCAACTGTCTGGGGTCTGGTACAGACTGTACACATTGTTCCAGGGCAGAGGGGACAGCGTTTAGCAAGGAGGCAGTCTGGAGGGAGGAAGAATAACATGGTTTAAATGCATCCATGAAAACATACTCCTTGTTTCTG
>JACXGJ010012428.1:0-17933 GCA_016801105.1 Esox niger | reverse complement strand
ACAAAGACAAAGGGAGCAGAGGGAACATATATACTGAGGGGAATGACTAAATGATGATCAGGTGCGCTAAACGAGACAACAGGTGCAATGAGTTGATGAGATGGGGCGATGGTGTCAGAAGGTCGGTGACGTCGAACGCCGAAGCCCGCCTCCTGCAGGGGGAGGATGGGCAGTAGATGGCGTGGTCGTCACAGTTATGGATGTCCCTCCAGGATAACACTTTTTGATTCCATCAAGCTCCTACTACTAAACATAACAGGGTTCTCCAAAATATCCTTTTGAAACCCTAAAAACAAACAGTGTAGAGAAAACATTTTACATTGCTAACCCAATATATTGAGAATCTCACTGGGACATCTGAACTAATTAATATGATTAATGGAATATAAGCTTCTTACCAGTGACTCAAATTACTCAGATGCATAATGTATGTAAGGAAAATCAAAAGGGGTGCTCTGCTCTCCCGCGCTGAACATCACACTAATTAGCAGAGCCAAACAAACTAAAACAGAGTTTTTGACATAACTCTACTTCTGTATGTAACTAGGTACATGCAGCCAGTTGTGTTACATACTCTAGTGAGCCTGCAGGAGACACTCAAGTTTCCCTGAGACCATCTCAATGAATATCCTCATGGGCTCTTACTGAAACATTACAGCAGTTCAGCCAGTCAAACATCCACTTAGTTCACAAACACAAAACATCTCTGAAAACAAGTTGAACTAAAGAGTTACCCTTATTCCGCGCAATTAGCACCGTTCCCGTAGTATTGAGACTTTAATCCGAGTCCACGAACCGGGGGCATAGACGCGCGCAAGCTGCACCGAAATACCATCTTTTCTTCTTTCTCCTGTTTTCACACTCCCCTCCCCTCCCTCCCTCTACGTCTATCTCTGGTGCTGTGGGGCTGCTGCGGCAGCTGGCGGGGGGAAATGAAATACCTTCTTTTCATTCTTGTCTTCCATAGGTATGTGAGCTGTGCCCGGGATCCCTTCTCCCAGTAAGAAGCCCAGCCTTGTCATCAGCTCCTGAGTGGCAGGGGAGGAGGAGGAGCCTGGCTGTTTCTCGGCATGCAGCTCTGCTGTGTGCGAGGGGAGAGAGGAATGAGTCCAGTTAATATTCCCAAACACAGGCAGGCCAGCACACAGAGACACGGACACATATACAAACGCGCGCAGCTGCGCATGGCAGAGAGCGGCTGGCGGGCACAGAGGTGGATGCAGCCAGCTTGCAGAGTGTGGCACGGCCACTGAGGTGGATGCAGCCAGCTGGCAGAGCGTGACCCGGGCAGCGTTGCTCTGCTTCCGCAGGTCCAAGATGCCTGACTCATTAGGAATGCTGTGACAGTCTCTGCAACACGTTCAGCCTGCCGTTGTGCTTGGTGCTGTTTACAGCTCTCATTCACAGAGCCTCAGAATATCAATGAAGAACGCAGCGGTAGAGTGGTAGAGAAGAGGCTGCAGTATTTCGTCTGTCGCCCTAACTTTTGTCTCTCCTGCTGCAGTTGTATTTTGAGAAATTCACTTTCCATACCTGGCTTACAATTTATCATTGGGTAGCGTATTGCACGCTATAACCCCTGCACTTTGTGTGTCTGCTGTTTTGAAAAAAGGGCGCACATCGCTTTTTGCCATTAATAAAGCATGAGATCACAGACAATAACGAACACTTGCGCTGCAACACCCATGTGTCCCCGTCTAGGATTCTCCTGCCGGTGTGAAAGGGTTTCCTCTGGTGTTCAGGGGTGGAGCCAGGGGAACATGGGCTGAGTCCAGTACAAGAGGCCCTTCCACACTGGTCACTAAGGCCAGCACCAGTAAGTTATTATACCGCATTCTGTCAGCACCCGCAACCCACGCCACCCCTTCCACAGTTATTAATAATGCTGGCAGTCCATCTGATTAAATACAAACCTGTCCAGCCACATAATGTACTGCCAAGACCTAATGAAGCCACGGACACACATGTACTCCTATGAGCACAATTACATAAACTGCTGTGGCGGCGAGGGACCAAAGAAGAATCTAACATTGGGTTTATCATAAATCTGCTGGCGGATTACATGTAGTCTGGTCTGACTGAATGTGAAAATCCAAAACCAGAGGCTCAGACTCCCAGCAGTAACCACTCGGCCACCAGGGCCATTTACTGCTCTACTCCCTAGAGCAAGCTGTGTATTACTGTCTGGGCAGTGAGCAGAATACTACCACACATCGGTTGAGAACGAGGACGTTCAAGTCATCAAATGAGAATCGTTTCCTTGTTATTCTCATTCAAACCTGGTTAAGAGCAGTGGAAAGATCACATGCATCTTAATTTCTGAAATAGAGTCAAGGAAAGCAATGGGGAGCAGAGGAGAGAACATCCTGAACATCTCATTACTCACCTCCCTAAATGAATTAACCAAGGAGACCTCCTCCAACAGCCCCTACGCTCCCACTCTCCTTCTATGCCGTGTCTACTCCACTGTCGCTCCCTTTCTGCTCTCTAAACTCATTTCTATTCATTTTCATTTTGCTGCTTCCACAAAGACTCACACCGCTCAGCTGGCATCCGATTCCTGAAAGTCTGCCATCTATTTGCATACTAAGGATTGCACAACGCTAGCTAGCAGACAACTTGGTCATTCACCATCAGCTAGGTAGAAATGCAGGTACGTTGCAAACTGCTCTGTACATAACGCACCACTGTACCTCTGACAAGGTCCCAGAGTCCTCCGTAAAGTCCTGGGGAAAAGTAATGAACTGTGTCGGGAATTGGGTGTCATTTGAGTTAAATCTGTGCTGTGTCTACTGAGTTAAATCTGTTGCCAAGTGAATCAATTCCCAGTCCAACTGTACAAGGAAGCCGAGTAATTTTCAGTTGATAAATGAAAAACATACGGTGTACCTATGCTTGTCAGATTTGGTGTTTTGCTGAAGTATTTTTTATAAACATTTGTCAAATAAAGCCACTGAGCACTTTCTCATGACTTGGTTGCTTTAAGAACACATTACCCTATGAGATGGGACATTTATCTGGCACATTCAGGCTGAGTTGCCCTTTCACAACAACAAAAGTTGGGGCTTGCAAGTCTATGTAAAAGTAAGTGCTTCTGCCTCTCATGTCTTTTCAGATATTGATATCAATGTCAGAGTTCCAACCCACCCAGCCTTATGGTTAGCCAACACACTTGTCTTATTGGATGGGGCATTGAGGAACCTGGCTATTACATCTACCATGTCTGGACAGGCTGTTAACAGGTGCCTTGTCTTTCCTCCAGCAGCCTACATGAAACATTTAGCAGAGCACAATGTTCAGTTATAAATAATAGGACCAGGAGTCAGTGATTTTCACTTGCTTTCCCATGAACACTGTCAGCTGCTTTTACAATGTTTTTGTGCTGTGATTTTCAATGTAACATTTGGACACATACTGTAAAAAGCTCCACATGGCAGGAAGAAAACAGGTGACTTTAATTTCTGCGGTAACTTCATAAAACCTAACTTTATTGTCCAATCACTTCAGATGTGTTTCAGGAGACAGTAAAATCAGCCTACAATGCAAAGGCTTGGTGTAAATGTGCCCAGCAGGTGCTCCTGCAATCCTCAACACTGTTCAGTGTAACGGCAGTAACTGGCGGCAGACCACCACAACACAAATCTTTACCACACTGCCTCTGTGGACAAAACACACTTATCCAAGCTTCCAATTCCAGACAGTTCCTGCAGTTACAGTCACTACAGCGAGGAGCATCACTGTATTCAGGTAGCCCTCCTAGACACAGAATGGAATACAATCAGAACCCCTTACCTTATGGCGCACTGCCGCTAATGCGGAACAGATTCTAGACAAAATTAGTGCACTATGTTGGGACCAGGAGACCATTTGGGACACGACAGGACCAAGCTCGGCAGCAATCAGGCCAAATGGAGGGTTTGGTCCGGGGCGATGCGATACTGCGAGCCACATCCATCAGGGAGCCCTTTATTACTGAGCCGTGACAAGATGCTCCATCAGTGGCTCCTCTAAAGAGCTTAAGACCTACCTGCCTTTGAGGGGCAATCACTACCTCTGTCCTGTCTGTCGCACCATCCCAAATGGCACAATGGTCCCTATTTTGTATGAGCTGTGGCCCTATGATATCACTTACAGGCCCTGGTCAAAGGGAATAGGGTACCATTTGTGATCCAACCTGTGTTTGAGCCAGCTGGATGCTAGACAGGGGCACAAGACTGAGACACAATGTGACAGACAGACAGCTTGAGAGGCAACCCAGACAGACAGACAACCAGTAAATCATCATTACACACAGTTTGTCTGGGGGGCCACTGGCTACAGTGCTTAATGTCCAGATAGGTCCTTTCTCAAATAGCCCATCTCCATCCCTCCTGTGTACTAGGTTGGTCTACCAAACAGTCCCTTTTCACTGACCTTGCTGTCCTAGCTAGTTCCACCCCCAGGCATTCAATACAATCACAGAAGTGGCAAATTTGATTGTGTTGATTCCATTTGTAAAACAGTGTATGTATGGGAGTGGCAACCTACGATTCCTAATCAGGCTGCGCAAGAGACCATGTTGTAAAGTTGACCTCAGAGACTTCTGCTCCCAGGAGGAGTGACCCTTAACACTTCCAGAAATGGAAGGTGGACATGGACATGAACAATTGTTATGGAGCCATAAGAATGATCATTCAGTTAAGAAGGTATTAAACTAAATGTAGGTCATGCTCCACACTGAATTAACCTCACATATCAGGGTGTGTTCCAAATGGCACTCTATTCCCTACACTGGACCATACTTTTGACCAGAGCCTGTGTCATTTTGAGCTCCGGGCCACTCTCAAAATAGCCTGGTGTTTAATCTCTGTTTTAGCCCGGAATTAAGACATAACAGTGACATCATCTTTAGTATGGACTTACCCAGAGGGCTAAATGTATTCTAAACTGAACAGCACGATATCTCATGCCACGCTAAACATTAAAAGCCACAATGATAAACCTTGCACTTCTAGTTTCTAAGGGTGGAAGCAGCTTCCCCTGGAGGCAAGGAAAGCAGGGTCTCTGAAGTACTACCTAAAATAGAGCCACTGCCACCACCTCTGTTGTCTGTTTTATTAAGTAAACTTGTCATAATATGCATATTAACGAAGAGATCTAGATAGAAAGAGTAAAAGGCACGCAAAAATGGAAAGAGAGATATGGAAGGTGAGAGATAAAGACAGTATAAAGAGAGAAGGTGAGAGTAGAGCGGTAGGAGCCGTTCCCAGGCGGAGGGAGCCCTGCCCTGCCAGCGTCGACACTGACTGACTATTTCACCTGAGGCTACGCAGTTTACTCACCATAGAACTGGCACAGCAAGGGGTCTGCGTCCAAAATAGTGCCCCTTTCCCTACATTTCCTAAGGCTCTGTTAAAATTAGTGCACGACATAAGGACCATGCTTTGAGGTGATAGGCCCACTCACCAATCACCTGTGCTGCTCCTAGCTCTTATTAAACCCCATTATGTGGAAGCTCAGCAGTGGGCACCTGGCCTCTGGGCACCTGGCCTCTGGGCACCTGGCCTCTGGGCACCTGGCCTCTGGGCACCTGGCCTCTGGGCACCTGGCCTCTGGGCACCTGGCCTCTGGGCACAACAGAGTAGTGGGGGGCTAGATACGACTTAGTCATTTCAGTTACACACGGAAATTTATGGACAACGCACCTTGGTATTGACTTAGAACAGAGACACTCCTACAAAGGCTCCCCGTACTGTGACACATCATCACTCCGGCAAAGCTCGCACAGCAATTTTCAACGCACCGCTTTGGAGAGAGTTGTTACTCAGCCAGTTTAACACATCCCATTAACAACAACTCTGGATTGATGAGAAGTCGCCCGCTGTGTAACCTGACCAGTTGCTGATGGATACGGCAGCCTGTTATCATTTAACGAGTCGCTGTGTGCCACTGTTTGTGCAGTGTGAAATGGAGGTCGCTGCACTGTGCTGCGTTACTTTAGGTAGCAGTGATACAAAGGCTTGGTTATATGGGCAGCGGTGGCATTTGTTAGCCAGCCAAATACCTGTAATGAGGACATACAGTATACATACAATACTGCAATCTATCATTCCTATGACAGCAGACCCAAGTTAATTAGTAGTCCAATGGGAAACAGATGACAACACCTCATTATAATGAGATGAACCCCGCGCTTGGTTTCAACAGTCGCAGAAGCAGGAGCAAAGGTGGATGTTGTTGATTAGTTTAGTGTTTCCCCTATTCCATTACAGTATGTCAAAAAATTGTGCCTACGCATGTGTAAATGTTGTTATTCATCTGTAGTCTTAGGGAGGGCCCCGGTTTGTGATGGCTGGGGGTATCCCGACCAGGAGGTTGTCTTTCTTATTTAATTTGTGTTTTATTATCTTTAGTTTGCCCTGACTCAGTGTCTCCCCTCAAATAAAACACATTTGACAAAAAGACCTTGTCAGGGTGTATCAACTTAAATAACAGAAAATTCAGGGCTGACTTTCCTCCTTGTTGTTCGTTTAGCACCTGTGTGCGTAACCAGTTTTGTTGGCCCTGGAATTCCTTCACCTCCAGTGTGTGTTTACTGGATCAAACATCTTCACTACCGTGCAGAGTGGTAACAAGCAACAACAACGGCTTGGTGAGATGTGCTTCAGAGGAAATGGTTCAACCTTCGACTCTGTTTGCGACAATACAGGGCCGTAATTGTGAACTGAACATCACAAGAGGGAGAGAAAAAAATACTACATAATTAAAAACACAAAAATAATTCTGGAGACAATTAAATAAATCCCAAGACATGGCAGAATGCTAGAGTGAAGCTCAAGAGAGAAGAACATCCAGATATTCATTAATTGAATTCTGGGTTATACATGTCTGCATTTTCTGCCTAACCATTTTCCCAGGGTTTTAATGTCTCCAAGAGGTGGATGCAATGTGCAATTGTGAGCACTTGTTTAAAGCAGGCTTTCATAACTGGAGATTTCTCATCAAATCCTACCCTCGATGTGTAAGTGCCAGGTTGTGTCCAAAAAACACCCTACTCTCTATAAAGTGCACTGTCTCATCAGGGCCCTCCACACCTTGTTCAAACGTAGTGCACTACATGGGGAACAGGGCAGCATTTGGATTGCAGACTCAGCTCCAGTTGGTCTTGATCCTGGTGGTAACTTAGTCTGGGCCAGCTGGAGATGAGGAAAAAAGTGAGGAACATTCCTCCCGGACTGAGATATCAGAAGAGGCAAAAGCAGTCATTTTAACAGTCCTATAAAATTGCTAACAGAATGGTGAAAGTCTGACCTTCTCTTAAACTGAATTTGAAACCCTATATAAATTGTGAGTTCTGACAGATGTAAGACCTGATGGTTTATGCCAGGACATTCACAGAAGCCAGGACACTATAGCAGCTGTCAACAATAGAAATATGCAGGAAATATTGTTGGCTATATGAGTACAGAACTACAGCTGAGTACCACATAGCACAAAAGTAATAGTGGTAAAAGGTATTTCACTATGTAATGAAAAGTTTGCCGATTTTCTTTCTGAAAATCAGTCTTCTCAAAACAATTTGGTGTGTATAGGGCCACTTTTGACAAAACAGACTTCAGTTTAAAATTTTGTGCCATGTTTCAAACAAGCATAATATGGAACAATGGTAAAACATGTCCTATTTGGAAATAAAACTGTGATGAACAAAACAGCAGTAGCACCAACTGGCATATGAGGTGAGGTTCTTGAAATATAAGAGTCCATCCAAACTGCTGTGGCGAATGCTAAAATCTCAACAACCACTTTCAACTCATGACACCTTATAGACATTGTAGAAGAGAAAGAAGAGATGAAAATACTGCAGAGAGATGGCTACTTGGCTGGGACCTGAACGTCAAACAGTGGTATTAATGTAATTGGTGTCCTACCGCAATGATTATTGAAACCATTTCTATGCAGACACCTAAAAATCTACCATCTGATGCTGTTCATACATGAAAAACACTCAGACTTTCACAGTTCGAGTGAAGCAGGTTTCAGTCAGACAAATAGAGGTGCAATGGACAGACATATAACAGCTAAATCTCATTATTCCGCTCTGTATCTCTTTCTTACACACACAAACACACGCGCGATGACTGTCATGAGATGGCCTTTGGCAGAGAATGACCCAAACAATAAGCCTCACAAAAAGCCTGGAGACAGAAATAAACAACCGGTAAACAGATTGTAAAACTTGCATTCTTGTAGTACCATTACCAGTCAAGACCACATCATTAAATCACGTCTGCAGCATGTTTGCCTTGCAGTGTAGGACCTAGGCTACATTTACAATGTGCCAACATACTGGCCATTCTGCCTGACAATGTTGGGTAGAGCAGAGAAAACTGGTGTGGCCTTTGTCTTGTGTGGTGTCGTTGTACAATATGTTCGCAGGATTGCCTGAACTACAATTCAAAAAGCATTTAACTGAACATTGGCTAATGTCTTGTTTGACAGATACTAGTGATCTCTCTATTCTCTGCAGTACGGTAGGGGCCTCTGATGAATCATTTCCAACTGAGGACATGGTATCTGGCACCCCCTGCCCATAGGATCTGATGACAAAAAAAATTATCCCAGGGTAGAGTCATACAAACCCTGTGACAGACTTGGCCATATAATTACTATGCTAACATACTGCCGAGAAGAGAGAACTTTACTGCTATGCTAATCCTCCACTCTGAATTTACAGTAGGCTACATTATGGCATGCTTTTTGTTAGTGGTATAAATGTGTGGGTGTTTTTGAAAACCTCAACAACGATTCATGATTCAATGGTAATTGATTCAACAAAAGCTGAGCAGTACTGTGTGTTACTCAATTCAATCAAAATTCTGATTAATGAAGGGTTTGACCTCTGGGAGCAAACTGTCTGGGCCACAAAGGAGCCACTTAGCAGAGGAAACTAAAAACAAGGCGGAGAGGAAGTCAAACCAAAATGGTTACCATTCCTCCTAACTAACAATCCTCTTCCTGAAGAGGTGCACTAGAATGAAAATGAGTTCCTCGTGCTTTCTCCATCGGATTAGTTCATATCGCCTCCTTGCCGGGAGATATGGAAAAAGAAGACTGTTAACCCACTCTGCTATTCAAATAATTGTAGGGAGAGAAAGACGGTGAAACAAAAACAACATCATTATCTTCTATCTCGGCACCCAGGCAGGCGGTTTACAAGGTGGTAAACTTAGCAGCAGCCCTGGCAGTGAAGTGGTATGCAGGAGGGGTGAGGGGAAGAGGGGGTGGTCTCTGAATGGTCCCCACGGAGCTGTCTGTGCCCCTCTACTATGCTGAGAAGAATATGAGTCAGCCAGCGCTCATTAGCAGCTGGGGTTACGTGACCAAACGGTGGAGCATGTTTAATGAACACTTGACGAACATTGCACACATCTCCAGTGCCCACATAAGAGTTCAGAGGTGCAGTTCAGGAGAGATTGTTTCTCCTATTAGAATGCATTTGACACTCCTATTGCGCATTCCAGAACCGAACTACAGCTAGCTAGCCAAGTGCTGGAGCGAAGGCTGAATTATGGATGAAAGGGTTGACATGTGGACAGATCGGCGGCGGGATGAAGCATTCTTCAGCAGGTAGGGAGTAGAGCAGGTTGGGAATGTCCAGCACAGTGTGAGTATGTGGTAAAGAGTGCGCCAGTCTAGTAGATGTGGGAGTTGTTTAGTAGAGAGTGCAAAATATGCCTTAGTAAAACCGGTAACCTCGTCCTCTAGCTATTTTCAAGAAATAAGCATAGCTTGGCAAACCAATCTTTTGAAGTTGGACTAAATCTTGATTTGGGAGTAAATTTTCTCAGTAAAGTATTAGTTTAGCAACTTATTAATTAATGTCAGACGAGGCAGCAAATGGAGAAGTATTTCTGACATTTGAAAGTGCAAATAAACAACATTACATCAGTTCCAAACAGAGCCTGCCACTTCATGTAACAAAAGAGAAGCTAACAAGCTAGTAGCAAAGTCACTGCTTGATTCGGCCCCCAATGCAGTATCAAGACAGGTCCTATTACAACAATTGTGCCGCACGACAGACTGCAAATCAACGACATCCTAGACTCGATGCAGAATACAAATAAGCTTGGATAAATAAGCATGCACTTGGGACTCTAGTTGTTCCTTCTGCCATCCATAGGCCCGCAGAGCAGTGTCCATCCTTGTCAACCCATTTCAGTTCATTGCGTGTTTTTCATCTGGGAACAGTGTTCGAAGCAAGCAAGCAAGACCCGTGGTCTTTTCAGGGAGAAGTTTCCACAAAGTTTCTCCAGGTAAACTGGGAGGTGCCTGGCAGTCCACAGTCGGCCACCCTGTTGTTGCTAGCTCTGAGATTACTGCTATTAGCAACTGACAGGCAGCACTTTCCAAGTCAAAACAAGGAGTGTTACAAGCCCTTTCACTCTTGACAATATGTACACAACATGTACTCAGTGCTGAGAGAAAGACGCTCTGAGACATTCACAGTTTCTTACCAGCTTGTCTAGACAATAACGGAGGCTTATCAGGGATACAAAAGGTCACAGAGAGAGAAGTGCAAATGTCATTTTCCTAAAAAACCTGAAGACACACAACACGACGTTGTTTCCTGAATAGCAAACTAGCCTCTTTTTCTGACCAGGGCAAATACATTTCGAGTAAAAACTAGGGCACTGCATAGGGAATACAGTTCTATTTGGGACATCCCCTTCTATTTCGGACAGTTCTATTTGGGACATAACCTTTGAGGCAGAGAAGAGATTGATGGACACTCATCCTGAAACAAAGGGAAGAGCCAACGTGTACAAAAAGACACTGAATTTCCTTCTAATTGAGGGAGGACCGCCATAAAGGAATGATGCCACAAAAGGGATTAACAAATCAATGGTTACAGTTAACCATAATTAGGGCCTTTCATAAAGACATTTTCCTCTTGAACGGGGAGTTGCATATCCAAATCAGCACCAAAAGAATAAGATAAATGCCTCTGTGAAGCCTCACCTATTGAAGGAGATCTCTTATAGTAAGTCCATAATGATACAGAACCCTGTTCCTAATACATCACAACAGTGTATAGACCTAGTTCCCGGGCATCTTCATTTGTCCACGTATACAGCAGAAACTAAATACAGCAGGATCACAAGCAACTGCGGAACTGTACCACTTTGTGCTTTGCAGTCACACTGGATCTTCAGGATATGCATGGGTGTGAAATTCTGTTATTCCGCCTGAACCAAAGCCAAAACTCTTCTGTACTTGTCCATTTGTTTCCCAAAACTACGGCATACATCAGTGACGAACTGAACCTGGACCGTAAGACTGCGAATACCAATGACTCTAACTCTTTCCAGACATATTGTCTCAGACTAACATGCTGTTTAAGAGACTGTTCATTAATGGTTCGTTTGTGGTTGATTAAAAAGATGGCTTCCAACATTAAGGGGTTTATTGATTGTCATGATGGCTTCCACACATTCCCTACGGCTATGTGGCTGTGAAATCTTGATTGGGATCACCTGATGAGATGTTTGGTGCTGAGGGAATGAATATGTGTGGAGGAAAGGGATCAGGCACACAAGGACACAGCAGAACAGCATTCTGTTGATGGTCACACAAAGACCAGAGTTAAATTCATTATAGCACACCACGACAAACTGTTTTGCGTGGAAAAACCAAGACAAACAGAAATTATTAGACATGTTCAGGTAGTGTGTCCCTGTCTCAGTAAATATTTTAGTTTTTAGTTTGGTATTTATTAGACACAACCAAGGACCATCATTCTACTAACTCCAGTTAGTTAGTAACAAAATATTATACCCACAAACGTCAGTGATCCAGTACAAGTTAACGTATTTGATCACTGACGTATTAATGGGCATTTGCAAAGAAATATTTTTATGAAGGGTTGCAATACTTCAGGTGTTTAGAAGGCCAGTTTGTAACTGAATATCACTCAATCATTTTAATGCTTGAAAATTCATCTGGAAATTTACTAATTTGGAACCCCCATGGGCTTGAAGGTTATACTTGGTACCTATTAAGCCCAGACCAGTCATTTCAAATATTTTATAAAATATCAGAAACAATGGTTTAGGTGAAGTTCTTAAATCTCAAATGAGAGATTAATCTTATAGAATTTTTTTCTGTACTTTGTATAAAATGTGCAACAACATAATGTCCAAACTGAGATACTGGTGCCATAATAGATATTTCTTTTCAATATTTGTCTTGATGTATATCAAGTTAATGTTTGTATCCTAGTCAGCGCGAACTAGGCTGACAGCCACTATAAAGCAAGGTTTTCGAAACTTTTATGTCAAATGACCCGAGTCCGATTTTGTTTAAAACCCCACCAAATAAAATGTAAATAATGTTCAACAACTTTTGGTCTACTTTATTGATTGGAGTTAGGACACTTAAAACAAATGTAGGTTATAATTGTGTATTATCTTCGGTGTAGAACAGAACATTATCATTGATTATACCCCAGTATGATTTAGTATTGCTTAGTATAGCTGGTAGCGCAGTACATACTAACACGTTTGTTTCAATGTCTTTTTTCTCTCCAGTTTCCCTCACAAATCCATTTGGAACTCGGATGACCCCACAGGGGGTCTCCATGCCTTGTTTGGTAAATGGTGCTATAAACCATGAAGGAGAGATTTTTCCATTACAGCTGTGGGAGTCAGATTTATTCTGAATATGATTTTACTAACTTTGCACAAACACATAGAGAAACGTTGTTTGGTCAACACTGTTCCAGATCAGTACATTTAGTATGGAATCAATAACAGCAATGTATGAATTATACATACAAAGTACAGCAAATATTTAGTGTAGACAATCAACTAGTTTCATCCATACTCTCAACAGACTTGCAAATTGAGATGACAGATAGATCCAAAAGAACATGAATACCACAAGAAATATGGGTGTGAAATGCTTTTGCCAAAGTCTCTGGGGGTTGGTATGAGCGAGAGAAAAGGCAGAAGGGATGGAGAGAACCGAGAGGGAACACAGAGCCATGGTTTGGTCCTGACGGACAGGAACAGAACTCAGGGGGCCTGTGAGGAACAACCACAGCTGAGACAACTCTGACCACTGCTTTCTTTCTGTCACACACTACTACACACATACACACAACACACATGACACACACACAGTCAGACACACACACACACACACAACATGCACGACACACATACACTCAGACACACACACACAACATGCACGACACACATACACTCAGACACACACACACAACATGCACGACACACATACACTCAGACACACACACACAACATGCATGACACACATACACTCGGACACACACACAAACCCTTGGGAGTGTAGGAAACTGTATCCTTCTTCAAAGACAGACCAAAGCAAAAAGCATTCACTCTAAAGTCCAGACACACATTTCTTTTCTTAGCCTCACTCAACCCCGTCATCCACGTTTAGTAATAAGGAAAAACAATTTTTAAACCCTACAACCCAACCCAAAACCAAATGGGGGAAAGAAATCATGTGTCTCTTTGGTGAGTGGTATCCACTGAAGAAACATATCAAAACTAAAAGCATAGAAACCATACACATACATTCAGATACATATATACATGTACATACATATATACATAAACATATATATATATATACATATATACATATACATATATACATATACACATATATATATATACATATATACATATACACATATACATATATACATATATACATATATACATATACATATATACATACACATATATATATATATATATATATATATATATATATATATATATATATATATGCTGTATATATTCAGCATCTCCTGTCATATGTAGCCTGGCTCGTAAACAAACCGCTTCACCAAACACCCTCTCGATTCCTGTTCACTATTCCTCTCTCCGTGTCTTTCATTCTCGATTTCATTCTCCATCCTAAAGACATTTTGTGAAAGGCAGCTTTCATAAAGTAGGGTATGAGGCGTCGTTCAAAAGAGAAAGAAATGTCTTCAACCCGCTGTTGTCTGGATCCAGCTCTAAATGTCACACAGTTCTCAAGCTACCAACTTCTGATGGATCTTTCACAAAGTCTTAACCCAACATTCCTATCCTCTCTGACAGCATTCCACAGTGACACTGACCTTGTTACAAGCCCTCTATTACTTCACCCCTGGAGGTCACATGGTTAGCGTCACCTTCCAGAACCACCCTAGTCCGAGGCGCAGTCAGAGTCTGGCCGTCTGGCAGTGAGATGCTGAGCATGTTAATCCCAGAGATCTAACACATGCTCCCTGCTGACACGGGAGCAGACGATGGACGCTTGAAGCAGGAACACATATATAATATACCACAGCTCTGTGGAATACAATTCAAGGCAATACATTGTGATAGGCAAAAAAGTGTGATCGCACGTCTGAACTCTGTGCAGAGTTCAGAAAGAGAGATGAAACTCTATAACCGTATGTGTGTGTACATTTTGCGCACCAGATCCCCACCATGCCGACAGCTGAGCAGTACCACTTAGACCTGCATTAAAGTGCCTAACTGTGCATGATGTTATGCCATTACTGTTGACTAATTCCTCATGGTGGTGTTATTCCTCCGCAGTCCAAATTCCAGATTTTATGGAAAGTGCCCCACATAAGCTGTGAGAAGTTTGGGTGGCCAGTAGAGGAACACACTGCCTGCATTAGCTGCACTCAACAGAAGAACATGGAGAGACGCCGGCTCTACCTTCCCTACAAAATGCCACAATGTCTACAACTGCTCCAACACCTGTTGTTCTCCTCTGCTGTTTGGAATAGAAATAGACTGATTATGACTTTAAGGCCAATGCCCCTAACGATTAATCGGATATACCAAATTACCTATTAACAGATTAATCGACCGATTATTAAAACATCTGATATACTTAATACACAATCAGCACGTTTCATGTCAGTTCTTAATATATTACATAGATAAAAAAAGACTGTGCATCTTGATAGTTGCAGAAAGGCAGAGTGTAGTTCACCCATATCCATCTTTATAACCAGAAAGCACTGGAGGGTCTGCAGGGGTACAGGGGGATTGTTTTATAGTTAGGCAACACAATCCTGTACTCTGGTGCCTTTTACACATTTTGGAGCTTACAGTGTAAATTATCCCCAAGAATTAGAGGTTGCATTAGCCTAAACAATCATGACATAATCTTTTAATGAATATCAGTTCATATTTAAGAACAATTCCACTTTATTGTCAGTGATGAATGACCAATGTCTACAGACTGCACTGTGTGTTCCTTAATTGTTATCCCTGAGTTCACATAGGGGTCAGCTTAATCTTGTTAGCTCAGGTTTGAGTCATAAAAAGAGTGCTGCCCAGATCACTGATGGCCCAGCAAAACAGAGCTTGCTAGCTAGTAACCAGCACAGCTCATTTAATTCTTTCTTCTGTATCAAATATGAAATCATAGACTTAATCATAAGAAAACACACAGCAAAAATACACAGTTCTGATATGAAGTCTGTCCCATTCATCATTGTTACCTCAACAACGGTGTAGCTAAAAGCTACTCAGCTGACAGCTTGACACACGAACTCCCACAATCGCCTGAAGGCATCTAGAGCTGATCTGTGACAAAGCAGCTTTGTTTATTATCAATCAATTTAAATGTTTCTGGTTGGCTGAAAATGACTTATGCATAAAAGAAATGCTCATTCAGATGGTCACGTAAGGAAAGTGCTCTTTCAAAACGAAACATTAATTCTTACAGTGAAATAGGAAACAATCCTGTATTTTATGCTGTGTCTTGGTTTTGAAATGTTTTTGCGTGTGCTGTGTGCATTTACGTTGTCGTGTATTTGCATGCATGGTGGTCGCAAGATTCGAATGAATGCTAATTCGGGTCCGTGGGTCAAAACGTAGTGAGACCCATTAGGTCTGTAGACAAACGTTGTGCTCCAGTTTAGGGAAAAGGCACCACTGCGGATGCATCCACTTCCATCAATGAAGGTCAAGGGGGTTTAGAATCTAAATTGCCTGAAATAAAGATTGTAAGGTACAGACCACATGTCCAGCGACCTGCAGATCTGCAGTGTACAGGTAGAATGTTCACTGCTTGAGCCCATTTTGGCATAGAGCTGGTGAAACCCTAGAGGGGAGTGCTGCGCTGAGCTCTCTCTCACAAGCGGCAGCACATGCGGGGTTGGGACAACACTGGGTCAGCACTCTTCGGTAAACACAATAATATTGGTGGCGGAGGGCACATGCTGTCGGGGTGTGTGCACGTGATGGGGTCAACTCTCCCACACAAGCATAGGAATGGGGTTGAATATAAGGGATATGTACTGGTTCTCGTGTGGCAACCTCAGGGCGGGTTATTTCGGTCTCGGTTCGATGACATGGCAACTGTGACGAAGCCCGCGGCTGGGCTCTCTGCTCAGCATTCAACACATGTCGTGTTATAAGCCTGCAGCAACAAGAACACACCGTGTCTCTGTTTGAGGTAGAGAGGCGGTGAGCTTGTAAAGCTCCTCAGTAGCAACACAGCGCTGCGCCACGTGCAGCCGGGAACCCGTCTCTTGAAAGAAAAGCACAGACACAAAGGGCACCCTATTCCCTATGTAGTGCCCAGGGCTCTGGTCAAAACTACTGCACTTCATAGCCAAAACGCTGCCCATTGGGACACAGATAGCCTACTCATATGGGAAGGTGTAAATATTCGAGCAGCAGGTGGTGACCTGGTTGGCACAAGGCGGCTTTGAACCTGTGTCCTCCGTGTCCCACTGTGGTCCTGTCTGTGTTCTAGCAGAGGTATGAGCCAACTCTGCCCTCAGACAGACGCACCCTCTAGTCCTGGTATGTTATGGTCAACACAGGCTATCTGCCTTCGTACCGGCACCCTGTTCCCTTAATAGAACCCCATTGGGCTGGGTTTAAAAGAAGTGCACTATGTTAAAGGAACAGGGTGCCATCTGGGACACAGGAACTGACAGCCCTGGGTTCCGTCCAAGTGTTAGATGAGCCGTATACAATAAGAGGGCACCTCTTAAGTTTGCTGACTGAAGATAAAGTAGCCCATACTCCACTTAGAGGATATGGGAGGAATTCAACTCCACCCTGCTCAGGAAATCTAAACAGAGCAGTTAGTGGAATACTGCCCTTGCACACACCCACACAAAGCAAAGGAATGACAAACTGTATTGTTTTCAGAAACCTATTTAACTCTCCATCAGACTCTGAAAAATCTACAGTGTGCTCAAGCCAGCAGTATACAGTTAACCATAATTTGAAGACGAAAGTCCTTCATTACATTTCAAAAACAGCGTATAGAAACGGCAGCAAGACTACAAAGGGGATATATTTGCTATCAGTGCATGTCAGAACAGAACTTGTAGATGCCACTTGTAAAGACCACACAGTGTCTGCCACTCCTTTAAACTAACATGAACCTTCACATGACCCCATAACACACCCAACCATACACACACGTGGTGTGTCTAATACACCATCTGTAGGACGCACACTCTTTAACCCCCTTTGTTTATAACACACTCCAAACATCTCAAGTCAGAGCCCTGCATCGGGGTCAAGTTTAGAATTCCAGGATGAGACAGACAGAAACAGTGTCTTTCCTATTTTATCTTGGTCAGTGACTTTCATAGCCAAATCCCAAATAACTTCATCTAACCCCCTGCCACCTCCTTTCACAAATACAGACACACACACACAAGCACACGCACATGCACACACACACGCACACACACACGCACACACACACGCACACACGCACACACACACACACACACACACACGCACACCCACCCACACACGCACGCACGCACGCACGCACGCACGCACGCACGCACACCCACCCGCACGCACGCACGCACGCACGCACGCACGCACGCACGCACGCACGCACACCCACCCACCCACCCAACC
>JACXGJ010012427.1:0-17937 GCA_016801105.1 Esox niger | reverse complement strand
TATATATATATATATATATATATATATATATATATATATATATATATATATATATGCGCTTCCTTCTTTTGTTTATCTTTCCATTTGTCCTTCTCTTATAGGTTGCCATAGCACAGTTCAGTGATGATGCCAGGACTGAGTTTAAACTGAACTCTTATGCTAACAAGGAAGCGCTGCTTGACGCTATCCAGCACATTGCATACAAGGGAGGAAACACCAAGACAGGTAGGTGGAGCTAAACACACACACACACACACACACACACACACACACCAGCACACATCCTTGGTTTTGGCCTGCCTGCTGTGGTTGAAGCGAGATGGCGTGGGATAGTTTCACACCTGGTTTGTGTGCCTGTCTCGCTTCCACTGAGCACTGCTCCATATCGACTGAAATAGTCGGTGCAGCTAAAAATGATATTGGTTCTTTTCACATTTCACCATTCATTTATCCTATAAGGGGTTTTAGATTCACATCATGTTCTGTGTTTCACCATCTAGTAACTCAAAGAGAAACAGGGAGCACATCCCATAAATAAGACAAGAATGACAGATAACTTTTCCCTAGATTTTTTTGGCCCATACAGCAGAATACACGGATACTTTTACAATCCAATGCCTTCCGACTGTATCAGGTCAGTGTTTGGTTGAGGTCTTTCCCGGCTCGGCCTTCAGGCAGTTGTGTGACAGTGACGTTTGCCTACATATTTGCATCAACTCGCTTTACAAACTGTATCGACAGCTTCTCTTTTCCTTTCCCCTTGTCAGAGATGCAGTGTCAGGACCTTAGTACCTGGTTACCTACTTTTCCAGCGGTTCTGTTGCTGGGAATAGGTGCCTCACTGCATATAACACTGTTTCAGATTTTCGGCAGCTTTTTCATTCCTGCGTGGGGGAAAATGAATTTCACGCTTGAGTTCGGTTTCTGCCATTCTTGTCTCTGAAGGAATATAGACTTTTTAAATGTATTCCCGAAACCCCCCAACAACCTAGTGTGTCTTGGGCTCATTCACACCCATTTTCTTGTTAGTTTTTCCCCCAAAATGGATGAAATTATATTCTCAAAATACGGTTGTAGATTTATTTTCTTTTGCATATCGCTCCCATCCCGCAGAATATTTTCACTCTGGATTTACAGACTAATCTTGGTGTCAGTGTTAGAAATGAAACACCCTGTCTCCACATGCTGGCCCCCACCCTGCTCTACGCCGGGTGGGGGGGTGACAAGACTGCCCACAGAGAAGATGTTTTCTCTGGCTAGACATGCAAGCCCAGGCCCCTCTCAGAGAGTGAGTGTGACGGTGTGACATAAATCCCTTCGCTTTGGTCTTGTGTTTATATCTACATCACCCAGAAAGCACACACACATACATGCACGCACACAAACATGCAATCCAGCCACATGGAATATGACTACGTTCGCTATGCATTTATTCATTAAGGCTTTAGCTTGGCTGCCTTACTTTCATTTGGAGTCGGAGATAATGGATTCCCAGGAGCTGTTGGTGTTGTGGCTAATCCCTCATGTATGTTCCATATATTCATGCCGTAGTGAGAGGATTCTGGAAGAGGATCAACGTGATTGGCCCGACCTCATTCCTTCCTGATCTGATCACCAATCAGTACGTCAGACGTTTGATAACACACAGAAGCCGACACTGCAGTGTTCACGGATTGATCTGTGCGGTTTTTGGCAGAATTATCTGGCCTCTGTTGGGCTTACCTGAGTATCAATAAAATATATGTAGGATCCCTTCGCAATGAAGAATTATTGCTTTATTCTCGACAGCTGATGAATTCACATGTACAGCAGATCTCATTACCAACGATCATTCGCTATATCATTTTATCATTCTGTTTGAAAAGTCTTTAAATGAAAGACCAAATCTATTATCTCTAAGGTCTTTGTTCCATATTCTAACACACACATTAACATTGATGTAATATGAGGTCTCATTCGTGTGGCGATTGAGGAGGGAGTAAAGACTACATCTAACTGCCTGGAACCATCATCTCTTTATATGATAATATGGAAAGATCCAATAATCTGGCAGGTCATAATTGAGGGTTTTTACTGAATCAAGTGGAGTTTTTACAGTGTTTACTGCTTTTCCCTGATGTATGTCAGCATGTCATAGTTGTACATGATATCTTCCAGGTCTTGGTTGAAGGGCTTTGACTATTTCAGCGACTATTTCAGCCAACTTACTGTTTCCACCTTGTTGCAAGTCTGGAGGGAAAGAAAAGAAGCCAAAAATGAACTTGAACCTGAGAATTTATGTACGAGAAACAAATTACACATGTCAGAGACGGACAATATTTGATTAATGTTGTTTTATTTTACTTAGGACCCCTGCAGATATACACACACACAGTCTTCCAGAGCTCTTCTATCTTCACACAGGGGCCAACGTGGGTGTATCCATGCCTGGCTGGCAAGATATTATGTTTCCAATTTGACCCCTGTTTATTATAATGACATTTTGAAATAGATACACTGTAACTTTGCTGCATGTAAGAATGATGTTTGCCTGCTTTGCCATTTGTCTTAGTTGACAGGCAGTCTAATAAACCTTACAGACAGGTGAGGAGAAGAGGAGTATTGCAGAAAGAGAGAGACACACACACACACACACACACACACACACACAGATAGAGTTCCAAAGAAAGTAAGAGGAAGGATGCAGAGGAAGGTTTGAGGGAGAAAGGTGGGATTGATAAGGAAAGGAGAGATAAAGAGTTGATGAGAGATCTGACTGCTACGCCTTCGCCTCCATCTTCAATTGGTAGGCCTGTAATGCCTCCATACAAGCCAAATATCGTATTCAGAAATGTCCCGGAGAGACTCTTTTAAGAGCTGCTATTACAGAGTAACCTTAGACATTAGAGAGACGTTAGACATGCAAATGAGTAAAGGAGAAAGATGTTTCGCAATTCCCTCCCATTCCGCTCCGCTTCCCCCAGTGGTGATAATCGTTCTGGCGCTTTTTTATTTCAGATGCTGAGAGTGTGTGTGTGTGTGTGTGTGTGTGTTTGGGGGGGGTCGGGGGCTTTATGCAGCGTGGCGGTGCCCTCTCACTGTCAAGACATAAATCAGAATAGAGCCAACATGGACACTTCTTCTGTGTGGGTTGCGGTTGTCTTTTCAGACTTGGGCCTCTCAGCCTACATTTATTTCTCCTTAACATTGAAAATAAAGTGTAATAAACCCGACAAAACACACAACCAGTCTGATATTGCAAACTCATTTGGAATCATAGAGTTTTGGGAACGGCAAAATAAAACCTGAATCATAATCCGTACGTTGGTAACCAGTATGGTCATTGGATAGGCTACATATATACATATCTACGAACATACGTATATACTGCACCTAAAATGGACAATTATCTGGTCGCAGGCCATCTCCCGTGCGCCCGGAAAAATGTAAACTTGTAGTGCAAGCTTGTAGGGTAGAAAAAAGGCATTTAAACTTTGTCCAAGACCTGCCGGTTATTGGGTTTTATAATCTGCGTAGTATTTCTCATTTTGTTGCAGCAGCAAACTGTCTCAAACTGTCTTGTGATTAACCTGCCGACGTCTGTCAGTCCTATTTATACGGACGCAGAGACACTAATGCAGCCTTGCCGCCTACATATCCATCCAGGCGGAGCCATCAAGCATGTGAAGGAGGCGATTTTCACCCCAGAAGGAGGTGTCAGACGGGGTGTCCCCAAGGTGCTGGTGGTTCTCACCGATGGACGTTCCCAAGACGACGTCAACAAGATCTCCAAGGAGATGCAGATGGAGGGTGCGTACAGGGGGAGCGTCTGAGACCGCGGCTCCTTTCACGTACCGTGCACTGCCATTGGCCAGCTTCCCGTGACACCAAAACACAACACAACCCACGCTTCGTCCTCTAAGGACAACAAACGGGTGACATTCCATTGAAACGCGGAGCGCCACAACTATTTATGGTCATCGCTCCAAAACAAAACTAAAAGTTGGATACAATGGCAGGCACTTAGCGAATGCCCGAGTGGTAAACGCGCCTGCCAACAGAAAGGTTCACATTTCGTGGTTTCGCTTTAATGTTGACTAACACACACACACACACAGTTTGATGTTGTTTTTTTAACTTGGGTATATTTGCAGGCTACATTATTTTTGCCATTGGCTTTGCTGATGCGGATTACGGAGAGCTGGTGAACATTGCCAGCAAACCAAGTGACAGACACGTCTTCTTTGTGGACGATCTGGATGCTGTGAAGAAAATCGAAGAGCAGTTGATCACGTTTGTGTGTGAGGCAGCCACTGCCAGTGAGTATGACACAAAACAATCAGCTCCAGATGTTTTGAAGAAAATGTTGTTAATATCATTTCAATGAATGATTCAGTGACAGTGATGAATATTGGAGCTGCTACTGATCTCACTTCTGTTTCAGCTTGTCCGTCTGTTCTGATGAGTGGGAACACATTGGCAGGTAAGCCACGTGAAACAAAAACAGACTGTACCTGTTTTACTGTTTTACAGTAAAGGAATTTTTATCAATTATTGTGTAAATCCTACTCATTCTAAAATCAGTAGTGGGTTTCTGATCCCACTTATTGATCCAAAGAATTTCCCTGGCTACTGCGTTATTTGGGGCAACACCTGAGAAACGCTGCTGCCAGTTAGTTCTGTTTAAACCACGGTCAGATAAAACATAAAGCATCCTCTCCTTGAGGTCCAGCCCTGACAACGAGTCTCTCTCACTAAATGGGTTTGGTCCTGTGACAGTGTGGTTCATCACAAATACTACTATAATTTTTTTTCACCGGCTTTGAAAATGTTATTTATATATATATATATATAAGATACTTTGTTATACATTTTTTTGTAGTTTCACTGTGGTGTAAGTAATTAAGTACAGCTGTCTTAATTTTGGGGGTGGATTTCCTGTACATTTACCTTTAATTCTTAAGATATTCCTTTAATACTAAAAGATATATTTAAACCAAGTTTGACCTGCCCAATAAGCAGTTTATAGATGGATGAGCTAGCCAATCAGCATTCTAGGGAAGGATGAGCTAGTTAATTAGCGGTCAAGAAAAGGATGAGCTACCCAATCAGTGGTCTAGAAAAGGCTGAGCTAGCCACTCAGCGGTCTAAAGGATGAGCTAGCCAATCAGCAGTCTAGAGAAGTATGAGCTAGCCATTCAGTTGCTAGCTCATCCTTTTACTCATATTTTATGAGTGTTGTTGGGGTATGCCCACACTGGTCCCACACAAATGTATTTTTAACGTACTTAATTAGCAATGTTTGGAAGGAAAGCTATTCAATTTAAATCTGGGCATTAACTTTAAGTATCACTAGCATTGTCATGAATACACAGGGACAGGTTGTGGATCCAACTGCAGATCACTCTTAGATTTATTAATACAGTCTAAATAGCAAAGTCAAAGACCAGGCAGAGAGAGAAGGTACAGGGTCAGGCAAAACTAGCAAAACCTGCAAAAAAAATTATAAATACATACTACCAGAAAAACCAAACAAAGTAAAACCAAGAAACCTCACAAGCATGCGGTTTTCTATATATTATCTGTGTGTTTGGCTCTTTCTTCAGGCTTCAGGATGATGGAGATGTTTGGTCTGGTGGAGAAAGAGTATGGTGATGTGAAGGGAGTGTCCCTAGAACCAGGCTCCTTTAACAGTTTCTCCTGCTATCGAATACACAGAGATGCCCTGGTCTCACAGCCCACCAAGTAGGTTCTCACACATACACACACATTTGTTTTTCTTTTCTAGGGATGATCTGATATCTAGCCGTAACCTAATCTTGACCTCAAAATTCTAACTTTTGTGCTTAAACATAACCTAGCTATAACCCTAAATGTCTAAACTTAGAGGTAACCCCAACTGTATCTCAATGGCCAAAATCAAATATCTATATCAAAGTACCATGGCATCACCTCAACGCCTTACCAAAGGCCACTACTGAAAACCAACTGTGATGAAATAACAGAAGCAAGACTAATCAAGTGCTTGAAAAATCCAGCATATATATATAGGTATATATATATATATATAAATATATATATATATATATATAGATATATAGATATATAGATATATAGATATATATAGATATAGATATGTAATACAGTCATATAACAGCATCTTCGAATTTAAAAAACGCTGAACAGAATTAGCTTAGTTCAGCTGTAGCTTCTTCCTGCAACTAAGAGCATTGCAAGACGCTAGCTAAAATGTAGTTCTACAAAGTAAAATGGCCTGACAAAAATGTTAAGTATATCAGTTGTGTCAGGGCTCTGCAAAAACATGTTTCTCGTCAACAAAGGCAGGTGTATAATCCCTATGGACTCGGTTCAACATTCAGAGTTTGCGTTTGTTCCTCGCTATCAAAAAAGTTGTTAAAAATCATTGATTTTTTAAAAACTCAGGTGAGTACACCTGACATCATTAAACTTAACGAAAAACAGATTTTTATCAACTTTGCTGGCAGTGAGGAACAATTTCAAACCCCCAGATGGTAATTTGATCATAAAGATTCTACTGATGAATTTGTACATGAGAAACATTTTTTTTGGCAAGCCCAAGTGACTCGATATAATTAACTTTTCTGTCAGGGAATAGAACATTATGCTAATAAATAGCTAACAGCTAGCCTTAATTTTTGTTATGTAGTACAACTCATTTTAGCAGCTCCCCATTCACTACTGTACACACGACATGTTGCCCTAGCTTCTTCCACAGAAAGATTCTAATTAACTCATCTTTTATCCATAGGCTACCATGCACGACTTTTCGATTGAACTTTTACCGTTGTTTGTTTCTTCCAGTAATTATCCTCAAAATACAGCCAATGTCAACTCACAGTTTATTTTTTCTTTATGCTGCGGAATGACGGGAGGTGTCGTGTACTCTAGAGGAACTAAGAAGTAACAGCGTCACAATATCACTGAACATCCCCTTTATATCTGGCAAATTACCTGTTTTATTTATTATTATAAAAGGGGAATTATCCTTAGTAACTAGTTGGACAAGACCAGAGCTCTTTGACTTACAGTAGCAGCAACAGCAATTGCCAGTGGAAACAATGTAGGGGTGTTCATATGTATTGGGATGTGTGTGTGTGTGTGTGTGTGTGTATGCTTTCCGTACATGTGTGTGTGTGTGTGTGTGTCTGTGTGTGTGTGTGTCTGTGTGTGTGTGTGTGTGTGTGCTTTCCGTACGTGTGTGTGTGTGTGTGTCTGTGTGTGTGTGGTGTGTGTGTGTTTGTGTATGTACGCTTTCCGTACGCGTGCGTGTGTGTGTGCGTGCGTGGTTCCTCTGTGTTGACACACGTACTTCTGTTGCTGCGTAGGATAATATTTAGTTTAATGCTCAGAGGTGAGTGTGTTTTTACAAGAGAGGATTTCAGTACCACCTAACGGTTGTATGGGCTTAAGCTGACCTTTGAACACCCCAGCCCAAATCCAAACATCACTCAGCGGGATACTTAGGCGATAATAAACAAGGAGGTCTGCTATTCAGCCAATGTTCCACGGCTAAAAGCTGTTAGTTTTTTAATAACACAGCATTGCTGATAGCCTGGATACGGCCCTCACCGTGCTATATTGGCGACACACCCTGGGGAGTCTTATTGCTATTTCAAACCAATAACTCGATCAGAACAGCAATCTTCTGATAAGCGTGGTATACTGTGTCATATACCACAGCTCTCAGGCAACCAGCGACCAGCTCTCGAACTACCCAGCATGCAGTGAGGTATGAGTGGGTGTGAGCCAAGGTATCACAGAATGTCGTGGTAAAATGGCAATTTACCACAAACGCCAGAAATGTCTCATTGATGTTATGAACCGGTTCCAGGTGCAGACAGGACAGTCAAATATTGTTATGTCACTAAATGGTTGGTTGAATGGCTGTTTGGTTGGTTGGTTTATTGACGGGTTGCATGGTTGGTTGATTGGCTGTTTGGTTGGTTGATTTATTGACGGGTTGAATGGTTAGTAGATTGGCTGTTTGGTTGGTTGGTTTATTGACGGGTTGAATGGTTGGTTGATTGGCTGTTTGGTTGGTTGGTTTATTGACGGGTTGAATGGTTGGTTGATTGGCTGTTTGGTTGGTTGGTTTATTGACGGGTTGAATGGTTGGTTTTGCATGCAGGTATCTACATCCAGAAGGGCTTCCCTCTGACTACACCATCACCATACTGTTTCGCCTGCTACCAGAGACCCCCCAGGAGCCCTTTGCATTGTGGGAGATCCTGAACAAGGACAATGAACCCCTGGTAGGGGTCATCCTGGACAGTACGTATATTCAATAGTTTGGTCGAGGTTATCCCTCTGCATTCTCACCAATCAAGGTATGTTGCAAAGAAATGTTTGTGTATTTCCAAGACTGCAGGATTTATTTATCAGCAGATTTGAGAGAGAGATGGCCTGACTGCAAAGAACTGGACCACCAAGACTTAACATGACATTAAGACGTTGGAGAACGTTGACTGGCATGCGTCCTTCAGCAATGAAATGTCTCTTTTTGCATTCTCTCTGTCTCCCCTCTCTCTGTGTCTCCCTCTCGCTGTCTGTCTCCATCCCTCTTGCTCTCTGTCTTCCTTTCATCTCTGTCTCCCTCTCCATCTGTCTTTCTCTCCTTCTTGTTCACATTTTCCAACACCAGATGGTGGGAAGACTCTGACATTTTTCAACTACGACTACAAGGGAGACTTCCAGACAGTCACCTTTGATGGTGCTGACATCAAGAAGATCTTCTATGGCAGCTTCCACAAGGTCAGCAGCCTATTTCCTAACCTCCACCAATCAAAAACCATAAAATATGGCATCCCTAATGGCACCTATTTCCTGACATAGGGTCACTGGGTCAAAAGGTTAGATTAGATTAAACGTTATTGTCATTGAACGAGTACAAGTACAGTTCAACGAAATGCAGTTAGTATCTAAAAGTAGTACATTATATGCGCATGGAAATCATCATAAGCCAGTTCACAAATAGCATAAAAGTCAACAGAATGTACGCAGAAAATTAGGTGTGGAATAACCCCAACCCACTTCTGTTGCACCAGTTGAAGAGACGACGTACACACACACACACACACACACACACACACACACCACCCCCGTCAGTTGGAGAGGGTGAGATGCGTCCGTCAGACTTTTCTCATTGGCTTTGTGTGTTTTATTCACCCTGACCAGCTAATATGTGTGGTCTCACACAATGTCTGCCACTCCATGCTGTGTTTACAGTGTATGTTTCTGTGAGGGCTGAACTGTGATATCTGTCTGAGGATGTTTTATGCCCTGTAGTTATGTGGATCTTAAGATATGTGCCCCTGTATACTCTGTTCTCTGTCAGAGCTCGCCTCTGTTCTCCGTCAGAGCTAGCCTCTGTTTTCTGTCAGAGCTAGCCTGTGTTCTCCGTCAGAGCTAGCCTGTGTTCTCCATCAGATCTAGCCTGTGTTCTCCGTCATAGCTAACCTCTGTTCTCTGTCAGAGCTAGCCTCTGTTCTCCGTCAGAGCTAGCCTCTCGTCTCCGTCAGAGCTAGCCTCTGTTCTCCGTCAGAGCTAGCCTGTGTTCTCCGTCACAGCTAGCCACTGCTCTCTTTTAGAGCTAGCCTCTGTTCTCTGTAAGATCAAACTTCTATTGTCTGTTAAAGGTAGCTTCTGTTTTCTATTATATAAAGACTCTGTTCTCTGTTATATAAAGCCTGCATTATGTGTTAAAGCTAGCCTCTGTTCTCTATTATGTCAAGCCTCCGTTCTCTGTCAGAGCTACTGTATGTTTTTCAGCTGTGTTCTATTGTTCTACCACATTTTTGACTAATACTGTGGCCGGTAAGGCAGCGAAGCCAGAGCCAAGCCTAAATGTTTATCTGCCTGTTCCCCGTCGATCTGAAACTGAAGCCCACTGCCACAGATAATTGAGATCCCAAATATTGCTGAACCCAGAAATAAAGTTAGAGATGCCTGACTTTATTTCTGGTTAGAGAGCTTTGCTGAAGGACCATCTGATAACTTGTGTTTGAGGAGATGAGGCGTTCGAGGGGTTTCTGCTGATTCTTCACCTCTGCCCCTTTACTTAAAGGAGTAATCAGGTATTCAATCCAAAGTCGAAATAAATGCCAGCCCTACCACTTTGCTAAAATGAGACATAGCATATAAAGCTATATATATATATATATATATATATATATATATATATATATATATATATATATATATATATATATATATATATATATATATATATTTAGTATATAAAATATATATATATATATATATATTTAGTATATAAAATATATAAATATATCATTCTGTGGTTATTAATTAATTAGTGGATTTAAGATACGAATGCCGAGAAAATGAATGACCTTAGTAGCTCACAATTGCAGATAGCACCTTTAATTAGTGTAGTGGTGAGCACCTTGCCATCAACCGTGTTCCAGATCAACTCTACATGTTTAATGGAGGATAAGGGAGAAAAATGTGCTGATCCGCGACTCTCTCACTGGGCCTTTCTCCCCTGGTGCATTTGGTGTCAAGGTGGCAATGTTTTAGAATACATTGAGACGCGTTCTGCTGATGCAGCAGCGTTTACTATTACCATATATTACTGTAAAGTAAGGGAAGAGCTCACATGAAATTAGACTTTGCCAACGGTAATATCGTAGTCTAATATTGAACTTTCGATGTGTTCTTTAAAAGAGAATAAATGTAAGGCAGTGATTTTCTTCCCGTGTTGGCTTAACCATTCGTAAGTTATACCCTGCTGTTCTGTCCTGTTCAGTTTATTCACTGTGTGAGTCGTTATCCATTCCTTGCAGGGGCTGGGGTTATTCTGTAGAGTGGACTCTATTCGCTGCTGTAATAGAAGAAGACATCAGTCTTGACTTGGTTCCACAAAAAAAAACCCATCTGAGATGAAAAACTGCGTGTATCTTCCAGATGGAAAAAAGCAAACAAACAGACGGAGCGCTGCATATTGCAGGGAACACAGAGGCACGGAAGGCTCGGACGTCGGAGACTCTCCGCACGCATTTAAAACACGACTATCCGCGCCTCATGAAATAGGCCAATACATCATTTTGGCACTGAAATTATACCGCGATTGATCAGAGGTACCATCTCTGTGTTGTGTGTGTGTGTTTGTGGGGGACTGTGTACACTGAGCAGAAGAAGACAGCCATCTTTTCCTCTCTGACCCTCTTTCTCTCCATTATTCTGCCTTTACCTTTTATTTCTAATTCTGCCTGGCCGTCTCCCGCCCTGAATCCCATTAAGGAGGCCATGGGGTTCATTCCTTATTAAACTACAGTCCTTATTCATGGCCACTCTCAGCCTGGTCGTCTGCCATAGTTATATCCAAGGACCATGGCCCAGGCGGGCTCAGGATAAACACTGACTGATAAACCAGAGACGTGTCACAAACGACTCCCTAAGTAGCGGTGTGATTTATTGTCAGGAAATAGGGGTCCGTTTCGGATGTGTCCCAGACAGTGTAGGGTGTTTCTCTAAAGACAGTTGAAATGTTTCTGTACGGGAAAAACAAATCAGTGGTTTGAAAACGGGGTTTCGTTGTTTCCTGTGATTCTCATGTTGTCTTTAGCTGAGAAGCAGGCTGATGTGTGGGTTTGGTTATTCATCTCTCATTACCCTATGGCATCTATATAGTGAAATATTTTAGAATTGAGCCATATGTGTCAACTATAGACCCACAAAGACCTAGTCAGAACCAATTTACATCCACACAGATACACACAGACCCAGTCAGAACCACACAGACCCAGTCAGACCCACAAGAAAACCTATTCAGACCTGGTGAACTGAAGAACATTTTATGTCACTCCAAAACTATGGAGTCAGATATCTGTCTAAAGGTTAAGCGTGGATTTTATTAGAACAGTAAGAAAATATGTTCTTAAATTTGCATGATTGTAAAAAAGTAATACGTAAAACATTAAGCGTAACCGTGAAATTAGATGTGTGAACGTACTTTTTACACATTCAATTCTTACTTTACGTCTCTGTTTATTTGTTGTGTATAATTTTTCTACTTACAAACTTTTCAGTAATCTGGCATCTGCAAAGATATGACACAAACACAGCTCTTCGTAACTATAAAGCTAGCCACAATGAGTTGGGCCGCTAGCCCAGTGCTCTATCTTAGCGCTGCGATTCCTGATTTCATGTTCAAAATAGAAGTCCCTAGTTGGTTTTTAAGACCGCATAATGAAATTACACCATTAGGCTACAATACATTTAGACATTAATAAAATACTGAAAATGACAAGGACACAGAATTGATTGGCATAGAATATCCATCTGAGCTGCAAGATATAATAAGATCATCAATAAGATTTTCCTTTAAATATTACAGTCTGACATGCTATTTCATGGCTGTGTTCTGTCCATCATACTTATGATGGGTGTATTTGGCCTGGAACTTCTGTGGTGATTGCATAACATACCGTTTTTGTTATTCAGTATTTTAACAGGTTCTCATTTTACAGCAACAACCCAGAGGGGGAAAAAAGACCCATAAAGACCCTTTTTGAATATGCAGGCCTACACACTAATACATAGTTTAAGTGATTTTTATTACAAGTGAAATGTGCACAAATAAAGAACAGTTACGCATGTGGATTATGCCCATGAACATCTGTTTTTACTATGGATGCATGAAGAGAAAAGAGATTTTATTGATATCTTGCAGGATAGCTATTTCTGGTTTTCCTGATTTCCTGTTGTTCACACTGCCTGTGCTTGTAATATTAGCACTCCTCCCAGAAAGTTCCAGTTACGTCTTTTGGGAGGATGAGATGAAACTGCCAAACTCCACATGGTGATGTTGTCCTTTAGAATTGTAAAACTAGATGCTTACAAGCAAAACATATTACTCCATCATCATAACAGGGGGTTTGTTTGTACATTCACAGATCTATTTTCATGCTTACGTTTCATGTTTTACCTATTATTATTTTTTTACAATCATACCAATTAACGTTTGGATTTTCTTACGATCCCATCAACACTTACGCTAAACCTTTTGGCAGATATCTGACTCCATACAAAACCCCATTGTACAATGGAGTCTATTTCTGACCCAAAAATATGATCTTTGTCCACCTTCAGATTAGCGGCAGTGTGTTACCGCTACTGCCCAAATGGCTCCCTGTTATCTAATAAAGGGCACTTCATTTCACCATGGCTTGGAAACAGGCTGCAATTTTAAAATGTCACCATCATGGGTGCATTTCTCTCATCTGGCAGAATGACTGTTATAGCTCTGCTTTTTTTTAACCTCGTTACAGCATATGAGCCAGCCTAGGGTGCTTATGAGCTATTGTGAATTGCTTCAATGCCAAAGACAAAGACAAGGAGAGTTAATGGGTGCACATAGCAGGTAAACTTGCGGACATATAAATGAAAACATTTTTTTTTCAAAGTTATTAATTAGAAGTTCATGGTGAGTAAATCCACATACACCGATCAGCCATAACATTATGACCCCCTGCCTAATATTGTGTTGGTCCCCGTTTTGCCACCAAAACAGCCCTGACCCGTCGAGGCATGGACTCCTCTAGACCTCTGAAGGTGGGTTGTGGTATCTGGCACCAATACATTAGCAGCAGATCCTTTAAGTCCTGTAAGTTGTGAGGTGGGGCCTCCATGGATCGGACCTGTTTGTCCAGCACATCCCACAGATGCTCGATTGGACAGAGATTTGGGGAAGTCAACACCTTGAACTCGTTGTTGTGTTCCTCAAACCCTTCTTGAACCATTTCTGCTTTGTGGCAGGACACATTATTCTACTGAAAGAGGCCAATCCCATCAGGGAATACAGTTGCCATGAAAGGGTGCAGATGGTCTGCAACAATGCTCAGGTAGGTGGTACGTGTCAAAGTAACATCCACATGAATGGCAGGACCCAAGGTTTCCCAGAAGAACATTTCCCAAAGCATCACACTGCCTCCGCCAGCTAGCCTCCTTCCCATAGTGCATCCTTGTGCCATGTGTTCTCCAGGTAAGCAACACACACGCACCCGGCCATCCATATGATGTAGAAGAAAACATGATTCATCAGACCAGGCCACCTTCTTCCATTTCTCCGTGGTCCAGTTCTGATGCTCATGTGCCCATTGTAGATGCTTTTGGCAGTGTTGGGTCAGCATGGGCACCCTGACTAGCCTGCGGCTACGCAGCCCCATACACAACAAACTACACTGTGTGTTCTGACACCTATCGGTACCAGCAATAACTTTTTCAGCTATTTGAGCTTGTGTGTTGTATCGAACCACATGGGCCAGCCATCACTCCCCAGGTGCATCAATGAGCATTGGCTGCCCATGACACTGTCGCCGGTTCACTGCATTTCCTTCCTTGGACCACTTTTGATAAGTACTGACCAATGCAGACCAGGAACACCCCACAAGGACTGCAGTTTTAGAGATGCTCTGACCCAGTCGTCAAAGTTGGTCAGATCCTTACACGTGCCCATATTTCCTGCTTCGAACACATCAACTTTAAGGACAGAATGTTCACTTGTTGCCTAATATATCCCACCCACTGACAGGTGCCTTGATAACGAGATTATCAGTGTTATTCACTTTACCTGTCAGTGGTCATAATGTTATGGCTGATTGTGTGTATCCCTTGGATTAGGTCTCACGTCAGTATTGTTATGACAGACATCCGTTCTGCCGTAGGTTGGCCTCACTTACAGACAATGGAGAATGTCAACCCACCAACCGGCGTCAGTAGACAGCGTTTACTGTCAGGAGGATAGTTTTACTGTATCTGACATCACACCACAACAAAGGATATGTTTAGGACACTTATTTTGTATAATATTTTTATAGACAATATATCCTGCTTTTACAAATGCTTTATGAAGAGTCCAAAGGCTTCAATAGGCTTTATAACCTACACTGTGTTATAAGAGCATCTGATTATTCTGTCGTTGATTTTAGAAATGTTGTGCTCCATCTCCTCTCCTGACAGGTCCACGTGACCGTCACCAAAACCACAGCCAGGTTGGTGATCGACTGCAAGGCGGTAGGAGGAAAGCCGATCAATGCGGCCGGCAACATCACCACAGACGGGGTGGAAGTGCTGGGGCGCATGGTTCGCTCCAGAGGGAACAGAGACAACTCAGCACCGGTAAGATGCCGGAAACGACTAGACGCTTGGCAGACAGAATATCTTTTAGTCAGGTATTCCTCAGAGTTCGGCCTTCGTCAGAACCTCTGTAAAACGGGTTCCAATCACCTTTTCACCCTGGCTGCTCCCTTGCCACAAACGCTACGTAGACATTTAGTTTCGCGCAGCAGCAAGGCTACGCGCTAACCGCGGGAGAGCTACAAAACACAGCGTGAGGTGAGTTAGCTGTCAGAGCGAAGACGAACATGCAGGCCTGCCATCGCTGGTAGTGTTCCCGAACACCATGTTCACCCTGACCATTTTTTTTACTTAACCATTTGACGGGTGATTCAGTACGCGCATTCCGGTTAAACTGTAAAGTCTGGTTCAGTTCGGCCCAGCAGTGGTGTTTTTCAGGCACAGTGGCTCACAGCAGCAATATTGTTTCTTGTAGAGGGAATACAAAGTGATGGAAGACGTACGCATCAATGCAGTACACAAAGATTTATGTGAATTTGTCCAACCATTTCAAATGAGTGTTTTAATGTACTGAACGGCATTGAAAATGTTTTGAAATAAAATATGCCTTTCACTGATTATCTGGGATGTTTTGGCAAGCAAATTAAGCAATAGAGATAACGTTAATTAAATGTAAGTGGCTAATCTTTCACAACTGTGTTGCAACTGAGGGGACACTTAACAAACCCAGAAATGTTGCCTGTATTTTTTTATTTCGTTTTATTAACCTTTCTGTCAGTGTTTTGTGTGAGAAACGCACTTCCCATGTTGAATATGCTATTCTTAATAATATTATTGGTATTTATTATTATTATTATTATACGGTGGGGAGAATGAAACAATACGTTAATACTGAGAATTTAGACCTCATTCTGATATAGCTCAGTTACCTCTGCTTTAGTATGACATGGAGAATATTTCATGTTGTGTAAATGAATTTCTAGAGTAGATACTGTAAAGGGGTTAATGGAACCCAAATATTGGACATGCCCTGGCAATATGTGAGCCAAAGATTCTTTGTTCAAAAGTTCAAAGGTTAATTTGTCATTTGCAATAACAAGTTATGGCAATGAAATGCTTGGCTTTTCTATTGCCGACACTGCAGTTATAAGACAAAATTTAACAGTAATTATAATATAAAAATAAGAAGATAACACAAACAATCAATAATAAAACTATATAAAAACAGACATCAATAATAATAAAAATGCAACTGTACTGCAATGTAAAAGCGACAGGTGTGCACGATATAATTGGCAGATGAGCATGATATATATCACATTGCACTATGGTCGTAAGACTGTAAATTTCCTCTTTGCCCCACAGCATGAGTAGTCTACAGTCAAGCTATTATTTTACTTGTAAATATGCATATAAAAAAATCAAATAAAAGTATGTCAGCCCCAGTATATTGTTCACGTCACTGTCTAAAATCCATCAGATTAGTTCCCTCTGTGTTCCATTGACTTCTTCACCTCTTCTCCACATCTGTTGAACGAGGCTAAGTGGGATGCTAGGATCACCTCCGACAGGCACCTGTAGCCAATGTTCCTTGGTTGCCCAGTAGGTGTGAAGCAAAATATCACCGAAAATTGGCTGACTCGCTCACAATGGGAGCTGTCGGTGAGGACATGTGCAGCCCACTTCTGGACGAGCCGTATTGTATCCTTCTTAGGCACTTGGCAGACGCAGGAAACAGAAAGGGCATTACAATAATCCAGACTGGATTACACAAAAGCCTGGATGAGGCGTGGATGAGTTGGTCACACTTGACCAAAGCTCAAAACGCAGGTTGCAGTCGGTCATTGGATTCCCTGGGGTCAGCTCCAGGCTTTTCAAGTACTGCTGTGACTGCAGCCAGTTTGTGCTGAAGACGGCAAAACAGTAATGAGGGATTTTCAGATTATGTCTGTGACGAAAGGACCCTGAGCAGGCAAGCAGGCTTTGACAATGGAGAGGAATTCATAGGTCAAAGTCCAACTGAGAGTTCTACTCAAAGATTCCTCAACTAAAGCAGATGAAGGGCGAAAGTGCATTACTCTTGAATGTCTTGAAAACACGATACTACCTCCAGATAAGAGAAATGATATGTAGCCAAACCTCCAGTTTTGTCATCAGCGTCTAGAACACACCCAGTACTACGTAGTCTCTAGTCCCTCTCTGACCCAAAGCAGCCCTGGCTTGGCTGAATTTGGAGCAGGTGTGCTCGGGCAGAGCGAGCCCTCCCCACTCCTGGAATGTTACAGGTCCCTCCTGCATCTACCTGGCTTGCTGTCTTTCTCGTCTGTGACATTCCAGCTCTTTCCCAGTGCGCCTTCTCCTAGGTGATGACAACTAATATGTGGCGCGCCCCAATTGCAATCTTTCAAATTACATTTAATAATATTTTGCAGATGTTGTTTACTACTAAATATTAGCCTAAATTAGCAACGTTGTCATATTTTCCAACCCCCCATGGTGTCATTCTGATGAAAGGAGTCATTAGGCCCTGTCCAACTTGTTGCCGTAAACGTGTCTGTAGTGCGTTGGAGACCATGGCAACGTGGCGGCTGAGTGACTGGCTGCAATTCATGAAGAGGACTGGCTAGCTCCACCACCTAGCCAATAGAGGACTGGCTAGCTCCACCACCTAGCCAATAGAGGACTGGCTAGCTCCACCACCTAGCCAATAGAGGACTGGCTAGCTCCACCACCTAGCCAATAGAGGACTGGCTAGCTCCACCACCTAGCCAATAGAGGACTGGCTAGCTCCACCACCTAGCCAATAGAGGACTGGCTAGC
>JACXGJ010012426.1:0-17934 GCA_016801105.1 Esox niger | reverse complement strand
AGCGTGGTGAGGATGGAGGTCAGATCAGGATTGGTGCAGCGTGGTGAGGATGGAGGTCAGATCAGGATTGGTGCAGCGTGGTGAGGATGGAGGTCAGATCAGGATTGGTGCAGCGTGGTGAGGATGGAGGTCAGATCAGGATTGGTGCAGCGTGGTGAGGATGGAGGTCAGATCAGGATTGGTGCAGCGTGGTGATGGTGGAGGTCAACGGTGAAGTTGCAGGTGATGGTGGCTGTTGGATGGAGTCGCTTGCTGCAGATCTCTGCAGATGACATTTGATTTCATGTTGTGTGTAATATAATAACAAAGGGCAAAGAGGTGTGGTGTAGGTAAATACTGAGGAAGGGGTATTTAGCCTTCAGAACAGGTCTATCTATCTCCAAATGAAGGTACACTAGTACGAAATAGATTTTTTTGTAAATGGTTGAAATCAGTGCTAAAGTGTATCTCTAAATACTGATAGTCTCTTCTGTCAACACATTGCCTATGTTGGTTCTGTCCATGCATTACAAGTTACACATTTGTGTCTATTAGGGAAACCCTGAGCAGTAATTAGCAAAACAACAATCAATGTGATCACTATGTGTCAGCTATACTTTGACATGAATTAGCCATGTTCCTTTCATTGCCTCTGGCTGGGCTTGTGAAGGTTCCTTATGGCTGCTGGGTTGGAGGTCATTAGTGGGCTTTAAAGTTGGAATTAGCAGTGAAATCGATAACATCCTGCCCCTGTTCCTGTTAGGGTCAGTGATACGGCTGCAGATGAGCGATGATTTCAATATGCACTTTCTTTGAAGAATTACATGTAAAATAATAATATAATAATAATATAAATCATTTATATGTCCAGAAATGTGTGTAACTACTTTACATTGCTCCTTTAAGATGAAATGACCTATTCAAAGAGTAGATTTAAATAAATTAAATGGATCTGGGTCTTGTCAGACTATTCTGAGTGTTTAAGAGGAACTGAATAGCCATGCCCTAATATGGGTGTTGCTGTAACTATCGGTTACAAAGAAATAAACACATTATTCCTTGCAAAAGTGTTAAGTACTTTCATGGTCAAATTTGACATCCAGACAACACTGAGATCCAATCACCTGATGTACAGATATGTTAATGCTATGCATAACTAGGAGACAGGTGTATTCCCAAATCATGGCTTGTGTAGCTCCAGTTGTCTCTGTGTAATAGAGCAAAAAACAAAAATAGATGTAACTAGTCTGCCCTCCTTTACATTGTCAAAACACCATATTCGGATTGTAAATTACCTTCATTTTACTCTCATGCAACATTATTTAGTTGCCAAATCTTTTATTTAACAGCATTTTATAATGTGAAAATGATTTTTTTATACATTCACTTGTTTTGCCATCCCCAGACATATTGCGGATGACACTGTTTTCCTTGTCAATGGTAAGAGATTAGATAAATGTTGACAAAAGGTTTATTTATTGTCTATTTCTTGATAGGCGTAACTTATTGTTATCCATAGCAGAAAAATATTTTGTATCAGAGACTAGTCAGAACATACAAAGATGTGAATACACTTAAATGTATGAACATTCAGATCAAACACACCCACACATGTAGATATACACTGTTAAACACTGCATGTTTGTTCAGTAAAATTGAACGTATTCATCAGCTGTCATGTCTATTGGGTAAATATGACCCACAATTAAACCAGCGTGGGTCAGTGTTTGACATTCAGGCTGTACGAATCCTGTCTTCTTTCAAACTCCAATAAAATATTCCCTCAGCCAGACAAACAAAGAAGTTTAAGACTTCAGAGTATCTGGGGATTCTGATTTTACAGGCTCGTTTAAAAGGTCTTGAAAAATTGGCTTCACGATAGAGCTCAAGAGTGCATGAAACCGGTAGGGTAATTTGTCACAAGGTGACCTACAACAGGCTCAGTCAACAGTTTGATCATATCTTAACACCTTTTATTACTTATCCATATAATAAATACAGTACCATCCCTTGTTGGTCTGACAGATTTACAAGGAGAATCAAATCATAGAAACAAATCAAAAACATTAAACCAACGCACTCTTGAATAAAATGAATGTGACATATTTTTGATTAGCATCGTTGTTTACTAATGTCAAAGCCAACAAATTTACAGAAATAATGGTTTTATTCCATTCTTGTTTGGAGTGTTTTTGGGGCCTGCTGATGTGGTATACTCCAAATGTCTTTGCAAAACACAATAAACAAATCTGAATGATCAAACTGTTATACTTTGTTCAATTGTATTCACTAATAATTATAATCCGCTTAAGAAGCCTATATTACACAGTATATATGGAAAACGTTCCTCATGCCATAAATTGCATCAAAGTGATGCATTTCCACCAATAAAACCAAGCGATATAACAACACTGCAAACAAAAACAGGACACGTACTGTAGGGTACATTTAGTTTCATGATCTGCAACATCTGAAGCGCAAAAGTTTATGGAAAGCTTTTTTGAAGTCATCATTGGACATGGTATAAATAATTGGATTGATTAACGAGTTGAGATAACCAAGCCAGGTGAAAAAGTCAAACAACTCAGTGTAAAAACAGGTTTCACAGGTGGCAACCACCAAGGTGTATATGAAATAGGGCAACCAGCATATAATGTACGCGCCTAATATTATTCCCAATGTTTTGGTGGCTTTCCTCTCCCTAGCAGCTGAGACCTTTTTTTTCTCCAGAAGTGCGTCAGACACCGTTATTTTCACATGGTTCTCACTCGCCAACGACCCGGTGTCAGTGGAGTGGATATCTGGTCTTCCACTCTGCAAAGACGATGATGACGCCGCAGATCCAGGGGAGTTTGTGATCAGGTGTGCTGAAGTGAGTCTTTTTCCTACCTTTTTGGGTGACTGTTTCAAAATTCTCTTTCGGGCTTCAACGTATATTCTTCCATAAAGCGCAATTAGAAGTAAAGTTGGGATGTAGAAAGCCCCAAACGTGGAGTAAATTGTGTAAAAAATGTGGTCCGTGTTTACATTACATTGGGTCAACTCTTCTGCCTTTACCTGCCGCCAGAAAAGCGGAGGCAGGGAGATGGAGATGGCGATGACCCAGGCTGTCACGATCATCCCTGCCGCCCGCGCTGGCGTGCGCTTTTTGGAGTACTCAACGGCGTCTGTAATGGCCCAGTACCGATCCAAAGCGATAACGCATAAGTGAAGGATTGAAGCAGTGCAACATGTTATATCTGATGACAGCCAAATGTCACATATAACCTGTCCCAGAGTCCAGGTGTGACTCACCGTGTACAGAACACACACCGGCATAACCAGTATCGAAACCAAGAGGTCGGTCACAGCTAGGGACGCTATTAGAAAGTTCGCTGGAGTGTGCAGTTTCTTCGACTGATAGATCGTCGCGATGACAAATGCATTGGACAAAGTAGTTGCGAAGGTGAAAACGAAGAGAATCACTGCCAAACTGGTTTGATAAGCTAGATTCCCTTCATTTTGATCCAGCTGTGAAGACTCTGTCACGTAAGTGTCGTTGGTAATATTCATCATTAGTCCATACAATGCGGGAGTTAACTCTAGGTGACTTGAGCCTTCCATCCCCACAGATGTTTTTCTCCACTACTGGTTTTTCACTTTTGAACAGTGTGGTCAGTTCATAAATCGCAGACTCCTTATATTTTGTAATACATTTCAATCAATCTGGTAAAATGTTGTGGGAGATAAGGATTTGTGTCCGTTTCTTCTTCATCTTAATTTATTGTAGATCCGAATACGTGATTTTTAATGTAAGATAGTTGATTTTGAAGTAAATATCCATAATGTTACCTGTAAAATGTATAGCAACGTCTGTCCTTAACTGGTTTATCGGTTTAGCTGTTTAACACAAAGCAAATATTTTACAAAAAGCTGATATGAAAATAAAAATATTTACACAAATTAAAGAACATTGCAGCTAACTGTCAAATGTTGCAACTGCAACCTTTCCATTTGAACTGAAATGATTTCTTCCTGGAGGTGTCTGGCAGGCTGCTTCAGTCCAGCCCTTCTGTGGTTTAACGGCATAGAGACCTCCACTCGTGGTTTTATACAGCTGCTCCTGCAGCGTGCCTCCAACAGCAAACATGCAGCATTGATCCTAATAGTTATACTGGAGAAGAGCACTTCTCCACTGGGTCCTAAAGCCCACGGTTTCAGATCTGTCGAGAAATGTAATGCATTCACGTATTCTAATTATATCACCTGTATAGAAGACCTCCCGTCATGTGAAAAAAGTACACCCACTATATGGTTATATTTTTGGATGCATGGATATCAGAGCTAATGTCAACCATCAGTCATTGATAAAGGTGACACAATTTAACAAATAACACAACTAAGCGTTGAAACTATTAAACGATCAGAATAAACAGAAATGCATTTTCCTTACGTGGAAAAAAAATAGCACACCCCTACATTTACCATCAATGAAAATGGCAGAAAATCATCAGAGAGTAACTTAAGTCTTTAAAAACCTTAGGGTATCATCAGGAATATACCAGCCGTTCTTGCCTCAATCAGTTTTGAATTCCATGAGTCAGCTGACCGTAAGAGACAGCACAAAATTGGTCTACATGGGAAGTCAGGAAGGAAAAACCTCAGCTCTTAGAAAATATGACATACATTTGTCAGACTACACCTGGATAAAGACCAAAATTGCTGGAACAATATTCTCTGTACAGATAGGTCAAAGGTGGAGTCGCTTGGCTGCATTACCGGGTGCCATGTTTGGCAAAGAGGAAACTCTTACCGACAATAAATCCTCAGCATGGAGGAGGTGGAATTATAGTTTGAGGCCGTTTTGCTGCTTCAAGACCTGGCCAACTTGCCATCATTGAGTCAATCATGAATTCCATATTGTGTGAGAGAATGCATAAGGAGAAGGTGAGGCCATCTGTCAAAAAGCTGAACTGAACATGGTCCTTGCAACCACATAATGATCCAAAACACTTGACTCAAAAAGAAGAAATGGAGAGTTATTGAATGGTCAAGTTAAAGTCCAGATCTCAATCCTGTTGAAAGGCTGTGATGGGATTTAAAGCAGACTATAAATGCAAGGAAGCCCTTGAATGTGACACAGTTAAAGCAATACTGTTATGCAGAGTGTGCACATTTCTCCCAGTCTTTACCAGGACTGACAGACAGTTACAAGAAATGGCTAGAGTGTATAACTGTCTCGGCCTATTGCTATTATATATTATTCAACATTTTCATAATTTTCTACAGAGATCAAAGTGCTGGTAACAAAGTCACTGATAGTAGAACAAAAATAGGCATTCTAGGCCTGTACACACATATTAGCTTCTAACTTGTATAATGGGCTGCAGTGGAACTTGAGCTGCCGAATGTGTCAAGGTGGTTTAGGATATTATAGATTGGCCTGGGATAGGGACACTGCACAGCCATTTATATTTTCAAAAAATAATCGTAAAAATGATGAACGTTCTCAAGTGAGAGATGAGAAGATACCTCCGCTAATGTGTCCCAGCGTGGGCATTTACTTGGCAGGGAGGGTAGAGGTGTGACTGTATTTCCTGTTTAGGCAAGTGTGAAGGTGAAGTGTCTCACCTCCATTGTATTTCAGGTACCAGAGTGTTTACTTGAAAGACACGCTCTGGTACGTCGCCATGTACATCAGTATTATCCAGACCTCCTGCTTTCACCTGGAGGCTTCTATGTGTATTATACACATACAACACAATCTATGAACAGAATAACAGCTCCTTGTCATCTGAAAGACATCTAGCACTTACGTACATGAGACAGGGGAAGAGAGGCAGAGAATGAGGGAGATGGAGAGTGAGGGAGAGAGGCAGAGAATGAGGCAGATGGAGAGTGAGGGAAAGAGGCAGAGAATGAGGCAGATGGAGAGTGGGGCGAGAGGACTAGAATGAGGGAGATGGAGAGTGAGGGAGTGAGGGAGAGAGGCAGAGAAGTGGGAGATGGAGAATGAGGAGTGAGGGAGAGAGGCAGAGAAGTGGGAGGTGGAGAATGAGGAGTGAGGGAGAGAGGCAGAGAAGTGGGAGGTGGAGAATGAGGAGTGAGGGAGAGAGGCAGAGACGTGGGAGATGGAGAATGAGGAGTGAGGGAGAGAGGCAGAGAAGTGGGAGGTGGAGAGTGTGTGCTCTGTACTCTTATTCTGGCATTGTGTGGTACTGATATGTTTTATGACTTTCTGGACCGTGTGATGTTTAGCATAGAACGCACCTCAGTATTATAGTCTTTTACCTCTTTGCTCATGAGTATCAAAGCCGTAAAAATCCTGAAACCTACTGTTAATTTCTGTTGACATCAAACACCATGTCATGAAAAAAGGTATAGGAGCAAACTATCCAGCATTAACTTTCTGACAGCAGTCAGTCTTGAGGTGGTTTATGATGAATATTATCGGCATGCAGTGATTTACTAAGAGGACCAGGACCTGCCAGAGAAAAAGATGACACAGCGCATTTAGGACCAATCCGTTTGAAAAGAAATCACCCAGTCAGGCAGCTGAAGATATTGAGAGGCTCTTTTTCATAACTCTAGTTACAAGTTGTGTACCCCCGATTAGACATTGCATGTATCAGTCAGCGATGGTGGTGCATCCCATCAATGACTGGGTGATGTTTAGGTTGGTGTATCCCATCAATGACGGAGTGACATGTATGGTGGTACATCCTATCAATGACTGGGTGATGTTTAGGTTGGTGTATCCCATCAATGACGGAGTGACATGTATGGTGGTGCATCCCATCAATGACTGGGTGATGTTTAGGGGGGTGTATCCCATCAATGACTGGGTGATGTTTAGGGTGGTGTATCCCATCAATGACTGGGTGACATGTATGGTGGTGCATCCCATCAATGACTGGGTGATATTTAGGGTGGTGTATCCCATCAATGACTGGGTGACATGTATGGTGGTGCATCCCATCAATGACTGGGTGATATTTAGGGTGGTGTATCCCATCAATGACTGGGTGACATGTATGGTGGTGCATCCCATCAATGACTGGGTGATGTTTAGGGGGGTGTATCCCATCAATGACCAGGTGATATTTAGGGTTGTGTATCCCATCAATGACCGGGTGGTATTTAGAGTGGTGTATCCCATCAACTAGTGGGTGATATTTTGTGTGGTGTATCCCATCAATGACTGGGTGATATTTTGGGTGGTGTATCCCATCAACGACTGGGTGATATTTTCTGTGGTGTATCCCATCAACGACTGGGTGATATTTTGGGTGGTGTATCCCATCAACGAATGGGTGATATTTTGGGTGGTGTATCCCATCAATGACTGGGTAATATTTTGGGTGGTGTATCCCATCAATGACTGGGTGATATTTTGGGTGGTGACAGACCAAAAAAACATTGTTTGTATGCTAAATAAACCTTGGCAGAATAATTCTAATAAACCCCTTCCTACATTTCTCTCAGGACTGTTGGAATGTATATAAACAAATAACAAGAAATACCATTATTTTTAACAATTTCATTCAAATGTAGTAGGTCAGGCCAGTCAAATGCAAATGGCACAATACAATTTTTCTTCTTCCAAAAAAGTACATTATTGAGCTTGTCTGTCACAATGGAAGTAACAGAACAAACTGACCCATCTGACTGCATGGTACAGCACCTCAGGGAAGCAGTCAAACACCCAGTCAAACTCTGCTGACTGACATTTGTCGACTGTAGGCCTTCTGTCCTAGGTACTGGGGAGCTCAAGTATTTCGATGACAAAAGGATTGATTGATCTGCTCTTTCCAGGAGTGCTTATTCAACAAGATCAATCTTTGTTCTGAGCTGTCTGTCAAAGGGGATATAACTGTCAAGTCATTTACTTTTTATTGAAAAGCTCAGATCTCCATTCGATTTCCATTGCTCTAATTATCCCTTCATACACTGGTTTGACCTCAATCAAAAGTAGAAAATATTACAGTGGCAAACAATCTAATTTAACTTTTCAGATTGTCCAGGAGACTGAAACTGGTATCAAATATATCTCAGTTTGTCTTGCCTGGTTGTCATGTTTTTATGAGAAACCTCAAGGGGCTATTAACCATCAAGAAGCTAGCTGGGAGTGGAAAATGACACATTAGATTCTTCACAGTTGTTTGAAAGTCTGTTTAGTGTCAACTGTGACACAACAATATGACATCCACGTAAATTTTTGGATGAGAGTTGACTCCACGACAGCATAGATTAGGGGCGCTCAAATCCTAACCTGGTCTGCATATAGCTCCAGCCCACAAACACCTCAAGATGACACAACCTCCCAGTTCCCAGATCCCACAAACAGCTCAGGATGACACAACCTCCCAGTTCCCAGATTCCAGATCCCACAAACTCCTCAGAAGACACAACCTCCCAGTTCCCAGATTCCAGATCCCACAAACTCCTCAGAAGACACAACCTCCCAGTTCCCAGATTCCAGATCCCACAAACTCCTCAGAAGACACAACCTCCCAGTTCCCAGATTCCAGATCCCACAAACTCCTCAGAAGACACAACCTCCCAGTTCCCAGATTCCAGACCCCACAAACGTACCATTCCTCCTCAGTGTCAATCATCTGAATTCTGAGCACCTGTCCCTCATCAGCCCTTCTGTATGTAGCCTAGGTCCATACGTCTTTCTGTGTGAGGTATTGTTGGCTTGCACCGCGGCCCGGGGTCACCACGCTACGCCGGGGATCTAGAGGTTCAGACATGTGTGTTAACCAGGTTGGTTATTAAAATGCTTTTTAGACTGTAAATAGTTAATTTCCTGCTCTTGATTTTGGAGACAAGGGCTTCCTTATCCTCTAGCTATCAGGATTCTCTACAGAATTGGAGGAATGAAAACTGCTTCCAACTAACCCAAAAGGTCACTTTTTTTAAATAATGCTTTAATAAAAATGGGAAGGGAAAAGGATTTACAGGGGCGTCTAACTCGATCTGTGAAGGGCTAATCCAATCAAGACGCAACTACAACTTCCACAGGCCACGGCAGGTCACGCACCTAGAACTTCCACGGCCACGGCAGGTCACGCACCTACAACTTCCACAGGCCACGGCAGGTCACGCACCTAGAACTTCCACGGACCACGGCAGGTCACGCACCCACAACACACCATCTGCAACGTCGTTAGTTGAACTAGCGTTCTCTTCCTTCCGCCTCCTCCATGCTGATCCTGCCGAGCGACTTCCTGCTGAGCAGCGGGGAAATCGACAGAATTCTGCTCACACTGCATATGATATTGCTGCAATTGCCCCGTGCACAGCAGGAACTGTTGTAAGAAAAGGTCAAATGATTGCTGTAGCATCTGCTACGGAAGCAGTGAGGTACAACACATCTGAGACGCACCACGGACTGCCTGGATACGGCCCTCTGCCGCGGTGTGCCTGTAGTACGCCACCAAACCCCTGAGGATTTCCATTATCCTCCATATCAACCCACATTGCGGTGCAGGGATCCCTAATCAGTACCAGACAGCTGAACCTGCCTCCAGACGCAGCTGCACTTCTGTGGAACATTACATAGGTTACAAATTACTAGAACAACGGTTGCACACCGAACATGAGCATTATACATCCCTACGTACATTAAGTGAATCGGTGTATGTCTGGCAGTGGTGCGATTGTGTGGGGTACATAGTAAATTAAAGCAATAGTATATGTCTGTTCAGTGCTGGCTCTAGCCTTTCGGGGGCCCTAAGCTAAATTTCATTTGGGGCCCCCCATCAGTCAAGGGCTCCCTAGAAGTCAGAGGTCCCCTAGTGGGCGGCCCTGTGTCTGTTCATGACTCCTGTTCAACCACTGTGACACATGCTCAGTTCTGGCCGAGTGGAATCGACAAGAGGTACGATCAGGCTCAGCTGCCTGTCCAGGGGCGTTTGGGTGATCTTATGAAGAAACACGGGGCATCTTTTAGGAGACACAGCGAGGGAACTGTACATGTACAGAAGAAGCCACGGACAAAGACCCTATCAAAATGACATTATCAAATGATTATTCTTACCACACAGATATACTCTGAAACTGTCAAAACATATATCAGAATTGGGCTGCTTGAGTTGGACACCAAAGACATGGGCTGTTACTTTCAGCTAAGAGAAAAAATATTTCAAAAAGGGCCTGTAGTAAAGATTAATTTGTGTCTGCAGCGAAATGGCTATCAAGAAGGGGAAAATCAAGCCTTATTATGATAATATCATTCGAGTTTTGTAAATAGTTTAATTTTGGCTATAACCTCAATTTATGTACTGTAACACCTTGTGTATGAGGTTGTGAGGGTTTTGCGATTGTCTCTTCGCAGTTGTTTTATCAATTTACCCCGGGTTGCAGCCAGGGTCAAAGTATTTGAAAATGGAATGACTAATGTCTGAAATCTGTCAATGGAATAGTTACATGCATAAGAGGATGCCAAACATCCTGTTCCCTCGTTTATCGCCAACCCTGGTTCCGTGCATTCATTTGTTGTTATATGTCCAATGGAAAACCCAGGTGGTCCAACTAGCATCTACTTTGGACCGGAGAGGAAGATCATATAGACAAATGTCAGTTCGATATTGACTGAGGAACTTATCTCGTCCCCACTGTCAAAGTGAGACGGTTCTGTCATCGTTGTGTCTTCTGGGGAGACCATAAGACCTACTCCTCGGGTATCTCTTCCAACTGACAGAAATGGTTTTGAAACGATCAATATTCTCTCTTTGTTCATCCAGTGCTGCTGTTTTTAATAAGCTGCCGAAGGATGAAATGTTCAGCCCTGGCCCTCAACACCCGCTGTGACAGATGTGTCTCAATCTAACCACACTGCTGTGAGACGAATTGCTTTTAGAAGAAAAACATTTTTGGTCTGTTTTTCTTAAGATGAGAATACAACAGGTCTCTGAGCCACTAGCATGTATTCCCATGTAGGTCATGGTGCAGTATGTTTCAATGACATTGTGTTTATAAATGACACAAATTAAGGTAATTTGGTTTTCTACAAAACATTGTATATTTTTGCTTTCTTTTGCAAAATGTGACTATGGTGTAGGTTTGTACTTTAGTACACGTAACTTTGTACTTTTCAGGGGGAAAAAATACATATCTGCAATGAACAAACATATAAATACTAAATGCAACAATTTCAAATATTTTTTCAGGTTGATGGATTATTGCAGAAAACAAGAAACGCCTATTGTGCTTTAGGAAATGATCTGTTTTCCAACTCCTATAACAGGGATCCAATACTGTACATTTTGCATTTATAATTTTGATCAGTGTTCCTGTACCATTGATATTACCACAGATGTAGTTTACACAGGCTATGAAATTAGCAATGCAATAGAAAGTTCTTCTGACTCTTTGGACACAACACAACAATAATGAACAATAACAGACCAGTGAATAACAAAGACACAACTACATGCGTTCAGTAGAATACTGTTCCTGTAAAGTCTGAATTGTTCTGGAGGGATCATGGGCGACACCTCCGTGAAGCACATTTCAACATCCTTGAACAGTCTTAGGTTTGTGCTTGAGCCCTCTTCAGTTCAGACCACAGTGGACTGAGATAATGAGGCCATTGTAAAACATTGATTTTGTGTTCTCACAACCATTTCTTGGTTGATTTTGATGTACATGTGGTCACTGTGTTGTTGAAAGGTCTCTCCATGGCCAAGTCTAAATCTCCTGGCAGAGACAACTGGGCTTTGGCCTGATATATCCTGCTACTTATTGAATTTCATAACGCCTTTGATATTAACAGGAGTCCCCAAGCATCAATCCACTTGCCATATTTTACTGTGGGTTTCTGGTGCTTCTCTTCTACGCAGTCCTGTTTTAATGCCTAACATGATTATGGTGTACTTGGCCAAACAGTTACAGTTTGGTCTCACCTGTTCCCTTGGTAAATTCAGGCAAATAGAGGATTGTGCTGAGTAAGCGCTTCTTTAAAACAACTCACAGTGGAGTCAAACAGTTGAATTTGGGACCCGATAATCCTTAACTTTAGAGACTTGACTAGACCGTGCCGTTCTGAAACTGTGATCCTTGGGTTCTCCTTTTCCTCCCTCACCACCTTCCCTGTGATAATATGCACGCCCTCTGGCCTGTGGCAGTTAATGTAAGCCACGTTATCCTTCGCTCGACAGCTTCCTTCATGGTGGGGATCAGAAATGTCGGTCTCTGGCACATAGTTTCAGGGTAGTCATCATCAAGCAAGATGTTTGTACATCTTTATGTGTTGTCTCTTTCCAAATCAGTCACTTGGTCCTTTTACCTCAGGAGTGGGACCGCTGTAGACCGGTTTCCAACACCTGGGTCGGCTGGAGGTTTCCACTCTTGCTCCACCTTAATAGTCCTTAAATCCTATTTCCTGCTGAACAATTTTGTATGGAAATATACAAAGTAGACTCTGTGGCCTTGGCTTTGGGTTGAATGATAACAACTGGCTTATCTTGGCGTCCTCCTTATTACCAGGTCCAGATAAAGCCCCCCCCCCACACACACACACACACTTGCAGATGCCGGTTCTCTCTTTATCTCCCACTACACAGGCAATGTGGTCCAGACAGGCTAAGGAACCAGCTGACAACCAACCCGACCATGTGGTGTGGGGAATAAAACCAAACGTCTTTCACAGGATTTTTCGGTCACTTGTTATTTTCTATCATTGTTCTATTGGATGGTTCCACTTGGCTGTTGACATATTTCTATCCATGAATAACAAACACATTCCTAACATTTCAGTCAGAATCATTTTACACAGCCCAGTGAGGAGACAGGTTGTATTCCTGACAAGCTCCTCTGACTGAGGGAAAGGAACAGAGGAACGGGCAAACAGAGTAGAAAGATGGACAAACATTTTGAATCTAAACATATGGAATCTGGGATTCACTGTAGTTCTGAATCACAACGCACATCCATGTAGGTCTGCGCGGTTCAGACGCGGAGAAGCCCTGAGCCTCATAAAGAATGACCCACTTCAGCTGCCGCACTGAGCCCAGTAGAACCACGATGACTTCAGCTATTTGAAAACACATTAAATGCATCAGCGCCACAGCTGTGGCAGAACCACTGCACCCCTTCTCCAAAAACTATTTTTAGTCAGGCAATAAGGTATCGACCATCGTTTTCTCACATCAGGCCCCTCGGTGTGTAAGTTGACTCCTTTGTCTGCATGTTTTGGGCCACTGTGCGGATCACATCACAGCACTATTGTCACCACTCGTTTTCTATGTCGTAGATAAAATAGCTGCACCCCTTTTTATGTCCTATCTACGCAAATGTAAGGTTGTTTTGGGGTGCACTGTCTGAACAGTGCAAAATGTCAGAGCATTGGATGTTCTCCTGGACCTCAAGGGCTTTACCTAAAGCATGCTGCTCCAAGGTCTGGATATTTTTCTAGGCAACTGACTGGAAGAAATTAATTTCACCGCTATGCTCTTAATGGAAAGGCTGCAGGAAATTCTATTTCTCCTTCAAACAATCAAAATGTTGATCAAAAACTAATCAAAAACTAAGGCGAGCCGTAAAACCCAAACACTGCCGAGTGAATCAAATATAGGCCACATGATGCGCTTCAGATCCATGAAACGGACCAATGCCGGTTGTGTGAGGACAACATATGGTGCAGCCCATACCAGTCAGATCCTTCTCCAAAGACTCCCGTCAAAAATGTGACATCAGGGAGGAGGGGACTATTTTCAACAGCTCCCTTGTGAAGTTTCCCAAATTTAATGACTGGACTGGGGAGTTAAATCTGCCCTGTTTCAGTCTGCTGTGTCCTTTCATGTGGCCCTACATGGTGGGTTAGGGGGCTTTGCTCATTTCTTACTCACCACTTCATGTGGTACAGATGAGGAACACACCGCCCCAACTCTAACACCAGGTGGCAGCAGAGCTCCAAAGCGTGAAGTGCTGTGTTGCAGCCGGGACGTCCATGATACAGAAATCAGGTAGAAGCAAAGGTGATCCTGGGGACTCTGTAATGAGGGCACAGGAAAGCAGGATTTAAAAAAATGTTTTTCTGATATTGTTTTGGTGCATAAGGAGGTTTCCGGGGTTCAGCTGTGGTCTCGTTTGTACCACAGGTGCCAGGTTTAGCCATTGCATTTCCATGGGGGTAATGTCCTGATCACTGTTCACCGTTAAAGAAAATCACATTTTTGAAGTGAAACTAATCACCCGTAGAAAGAAATGTGGACGACTGTGTTTAGAGCTATAGAAGACTGAGACAGCCAATAGAGCACTGGCTTTAAACTGGCTCATCAAATCAGCTTCCTGGACCTAATCAACAAATGTTAGAATTCAGTTGGGATTATTGAATTGAGGCATGCCAGCTTGGTGTGTTCTGTTTTTCTTTTTGTGAGAATTTAAATGACTAATTGTTCATATTTACCCTCTGACCAAGGAGTCAAGAAGTAGCCGGAGCTCGTTTGATGTGTCTATTGTACATGCATTCATAACCTGGGTGTATGTTCCTTATTCTTGCATTTGTGACCATATAAATAGGTTGCCAACTATGTAATCAAGCCTACAAACCCTAGAAATCAAGGGAGCAGCCGAATCATGAGGGTAGTGATTGATTTCATAACACAATTTTCAGGAAGAGGAAACAGCGCTCTGAAAATAGAACCACTACGAGATGGGACAACATTCCTCGTAATGAGTGAGTCAGAATGCATACAGGAACCAGCAACAGCCCTAACAGTCATCCCTGTCTTATTGCCTAGAATGAAAGTTGTCACAGGAAATGAGCTGATGATTTATGCTATTCGTTGATTTATACTAGGAGGTTGTGGGGAATTGTTAGAATGGATTGCTGAAGGGTCCATCAGAATAAAACACCAATGGGCCTCCCTCACACCCTCAAAACAATAGAGCTGAAAAAGTGTATCTGCTACACTCCTGTTGAGAATACACTTCATGATTACACAACTAGACAAGGATCTGCTTCCTCAAAATTCATCTCAGTAGACTTCCTCATTTCATCATCACCATATGTATGGGCACCAGCTGGACATTTTGAAAAGTTCTACATCAGTGTTATAAAATCACCTTTCAAGTAAAACCAGTGCTTTCTCTTCAGGGTAGTTTCTAACAGCCAGTGAACACAGAGGTATGGATGGAGGGAATATCGAGCAGATGCAAAAGGACTTATTGAAGTACTAGTGTCCTTGTATGGCCGTATTAGCAGCTCATCCTTCACTGAGATAAGAGCTATCGTTTTTAAAGAGGCTGTGTGTGTGCCTGTGTGTGTTTGGATGCGGGTGGCTACATACTGGATTGGGAATAGTATACATCAATGGGGGTGGGCCAGTTCAGTGTTGGAGGCATCATTGAAATTCTGTAGATTTTTCCAACCTACCTGTTAGCAGCGTATGACAAAAAGGCTGAATATAACGCTGTGTATTCTTTACAGTCACAGCAGTGTGCAGGAGACTGGCAAAACTATTAATGCATTGTTTTTATAAAGAGACATCTCACACACACTGCAATTTGATAGACCAAATATGCTGTAACTAAAGCTGTGTTGTTATCCGTTTAACTCTGCGTTGTTAGCTGTTTTGTTAGCCCTTTAAGTCTGCGTGGTTAGCTGTCTAATGCTCTTTTGTTAGCCCTTTACTACGTTCACATATTCTCATAAACGGGCGCCTCTTACCACTCAAAATATTTGACCTACTAGCTTCCAATCCAGCGAAAACATTTAGCAAGGCTAATTGGCCTTGCTAACTATGGACGTGCCAAATTCATTGCCGCATCTTAAACTATTTTCTGTCAAATGGTAGACCAACATCTGTCCTAACCGATTTACAACAGCATAAGGGGCAGAAGTTTACCAGAAGTTTCCAAAATTAATAGGATTTGAGAACCGTGTGGCTATGTGGGTGCGCCGAAGCTAGCAGGTTGTCCTGCGGTTCTCAACTGCTGACACCGTGTGGTCAAGGGCTGGCCACGCTGACTTGAATTATCTACCAACAGTGGAAGGATTCAGAAGGATAGGTGAATGGGTTTACAAATGTTTCTTTTAGATATTTTCTGCAAGAGTTGGTTTATCTACTCCCATAACGTGTAGGCTATATTTGTTTACTGCATTCAGATTTTAAGTTTTTGGATTGTCAATCGGACACGCTACTAGTTTGCTTAATTGGTTGTTTGGTTAAGGACCACCTGGTGCATTGCATACCCGTGGGAAATGGGGTCCATTGACGAAATGTTTTAATTGTTTTGCTCATTGCTATTGTCCACTATTCTCCCACTTAATTGCTTTCTTTGCGAGTATTCCAGATGAAACCGGTGATGTTACAGAAACATGCGGATTGATGTAGTAAATTATTTTGTTGCATAAGGAATTAGCCAGGAAAGTCTTAGTATGCTTCCAACCTAATAACACATGCAATAGACATTTACTAGAGATCAACCAGACTAGTTAGACTGTCAGGATGTCTAGTCTGAAACTAACTTCACCGCCGAGTCTATATACAACAGCCGACTTCTAAGGACAATTAAGTACAGCACCCGCCTTCTAAACAACTTGTTTTTAAAAGAGTCTACGCTAGTCAGGACTGCACAGTGCGCTCTTTTACGCATAACAAAATGGGAGTGTGGTCCACTCCCCATCCGTGCGTACGGTTGGCTTTGCTCTTTTTGTTCATGTATTTCAAAAGTGTGAAAACATTCGAGCTTACATTACTACACACCAACGATGCTCACGCGCGGATTGAGGAGACTAGTAGAGATTCCGGGAAATGCAAACCTGGTGGTCCCTGTTTTGCCGGAGTGGCCAGGAGGTTCACCAAAATTGCAGACATTCGGCGAAATAAACGGAATGTGTTATTACTGGATGCGGGCGATCAGTTTCAGGGTACAATCTGGTTTAATTTCTACAAAGGCGAAGAAGCTGCATATTTCATGAACAAGCTTGGTTACGATGCGATGGTAAGGGAGTGGTCGGAATTTAACATTATGAGACGCGGAGGGAAATCGGGAATGTCATGCTTTTTAATTTCAGTTATGGGGAGGGTTTACCGTTTTTTATTAGTTCAAGGGAGGGTCATTTAATGTTGTTATCGATTACATTCCAGTAGCCTATTTATTTTCTGGATATCATAAATAAAATGAGTGAATTTAAAAATTCTATCAAACTTCTGGGTTTAGACGTTATTTTAATGTTCAAAGTGATGTATTGATGTAGCTACTGAATGTTAAAACATTCTTCATTTTGTTGTGCGGACAGAGACGCCCATGATGTACACCTTCAGTGACTTCATCCAGGTAGTCAGAAAGATAATACTTCTGCTGGTTTTCAGGCTTTTGGAAACCATGAATTTGACAATGGGGTGGAGGGCCTAATCCAGCCATTTCTGCAGAAGGTGAACTTCACTGTTCTCAGTGCCAACATCAAGGCAGATGCAACACTCACCCCAAATTTCAGTCGCTACTTTAAACCCTACAAAACATTTATGTTGGGCTCTGAAAGGGTGGCTGTGGTTGGTTACACCTCAGTGGAGACTCCAGTCATATCATTGCCAGGTAAAATGACAATATATGTATTATAGGTTGATTTGACGCTATGCTGGCCCCCTCACTGACGTATTTAAGTGTTTCAGGTGAATTCCCTCAGTAATGTGACTTACAAATATGCTTTTATGTTGTGCCTCACACAGGTCCACATCTAATCTTTGAGAACGAGATCGAAGCGCTGCAGGTTCAGGTGGATAAACTGATCACTCTGGGATACAATAAGATCATTGCTGTTGGCCACTCTGGTTTTAATGTGGATAAAGAGATTGCCAAGCGAGTGAGGGGGGTTGATGTGGTCATTGGAGGACACACCAATACTTTCCTCTACACAGGTTTGTAGTGAACAGGGTTTAGTCCCTGTGTCTATCCGTCCCAGCGTTCGTCTTCCACTGTGTAGTAGTGAACAGGGTTTAGTCCCTGTGTCTACCCGTCCCA
>JACXGJ010012425.1:0-17942 GCA_016801105.1 Esox niger | reverse complement strand
GGGGGGTTGGGGGGGGTGGGGTTACCATGTAACAGGGATGAAAATATCGCAGTTGTAATCAGTAAATTGTTTTCCTTCCCCTATTTCAGAAGGATATTTTGTTTAGCTGAATTGTTAGGTTTAGGGCATACATTTTTATTGGGGTTAGAAATAGGGTTATGGTTAGGCATTACCTGTTTGTTTTAGAGTTAGGCACTAGGGTTAGGTTCAGTTTAAGCATAGATGTTAGGTTATTGAGGTTAGGTTGAGGTTAGGATTAACTTTTTGATGATGGTTAGGGTTAAGATTAGTTAACATACTGTCTTCCAGAAGTGGAGAGCTCTAATCAGGATGCATGGACATGTACCATGATTAATTAATGAAACCATATCTAGTCTGCATGATATCAGACTAACCTTTCTCTATTTGACTCCCCTCCTCTCTCTCCTTTTTTACTTCTTTCAGCCAAAAGCCCCAAACGCTGACTGGCGATACTCTGCTTCATTGAGGGCAGGGATGCAGAGGTAAGCACTTTACTGTTTTGCCCTCTTGGGATTTCTACCCATAAAATTATTGCCAAACCCCACCTCGCCTCAGTGTTCTCAGGGACATTCCCTCTCTTCTATCTGGGAAATCCCTTATCCTGTATGGTCCTATATGTCCCACAGATTTAATAGATTACCCGTTACATGTTATCCTACAGAAAATTGCCACTGTCAGTTATTAAAATGACAGTATGTTACCAGATCAGATTACACAAAATCCCAAAAGACATCTCTCCGATCAGAAGATCAGACAAGTTATGACCACCGACATCTCTCCAATCAGAAGATCAGACAAGTTATGACCACAGACATCTCTCCGACCAGAAGATCAGACATGTTATGACCACCGACAACTCTCCGACCAGAAGATCAGACATGTTATGACCACAGACATCTTTCCGACCAGAAGATCAGATATGTTATGACCACAGACATCTCTCCGACCAGAAGATCAGATATGTTATGACCACAGACAGCATTCCGACAAGTTCATATGACATATTATGACCCCAGGTCATGGGGATGTCCCCCCTCAGCGCCGAGCTATGCTCAATAATGTAGCATACATGCACATAGAAAGGAACAGCAAGGACCCAAAACCCTGATACTTTGCAATGACATTGAATATAGGTCATCTACATTCTGAGAGACACTCCCCCCAGATACACTGTCCTTCAGCAGACACCGTGAAGGACAAGCGAATGGATGAACTGACTGGGAGGTTTATTAAACCCAGACACATATGTACACAAACACACAAAAACACACACACTCTGTGGTGCAAACCGTTTTTTCAATTAGATGTATGTGTTAGTCACTAGGCCCTGGGGTTTGGTTCGTCAGTGTGTGTCTGCGTTTGTGCTTGTGTGCGTGCGTGCGTGCGTGCGTGCGTGCGTGCGTGTGTGCGTGCGTGTGGAGGCTAAGGACACAAGGTGTGAACTGAGACTGCAGAGGACATTTTAGATTGATTACAACACTTCCATGACAATGGATAAATACTCTCCTCCAGAGACAAGGCTTCTGCCCTGCATTCAGTTTACCCTTTCTAATGGATTTACACAATTATCCCCTAAGTGCAGGACCTTCCTCTCCGCAGTAAGTCAATGGTGGATGATTTAGCAGTTTGCTATTAAACCATTTAGGAGTGATATTTTCACACGATATCTCTGGCGTAGACTCTCTATAATAATTAACCTCCACCATCTTGGCATTACTGTGGCTGAGATTAAAATGGCTGTAGAGATGCAATGTCTTGAAACGCTTCACCTACCCCTCTTACCGCACGCGACCAATCGACATTCCAGTCTCCACCTCCCTTTAAACCTCCCTTCCCACACATATGGCCCGGATGCCCCTTTCTGACACCCCTCCCCCACGCAGACACAGCAGTTAGGACCCCTCAGCCCTTATTCCTCGCCAAGCAGCATGCTCTCACCCCCTACATCACCCAATGCCGAACGTGTATGAGCTGTTCTCAAAGCCCTATCACTCACTGATGGATCTATATGGCTGCGATGGTTTGCATAGCACGCCGTTCATTCAGCAGCCTATGTACTGCATTGCAGGGGCTACAGTCAGGGCTAGCTGCTCCTCTGCAACCTTTACATTCATTATGATTTTGTTTTGGAGAAGGTGCTTACGTGCCTGTGGGTTCTTCTGTTAATGGCCTTCAACGTGTGTGGCTGCCAAGACAATGAATGCGGTCTTGAATTTGTGACTCGTGAATGCCCTCAGGGTGGTGCGCTGAATGTGATAGTGAATTATGCTAGATGTGATAGTGCTTTGTGCTAGATGTGACAGTGAATTGTGAAGTAGCACGTAGAGTTGTAACAGACCGTGAATCTTTTATTCCGCGGGATTTGTTGACATGGATTGATGCAGAAATAGAGAGGAATGTGGTGTAGACCATACGTCTGCTGCCTTCCTCCTCCAGCTCGCTGCATGTTTATTAGATGTTTCGTAACTCATTTTGTAACACGCAAATACACACACGTTCCCGGATAAACAACAGACTACGTGTTAAGAGACACACGGGGAACATCCACCAAATGAACATGCTGTCAGCCTATCCTAACAAATAAGGATTAAAAGCACTGTATAAACAGTAAAGAAGCGATTTAATATTGGGAAAAGGGAGTCTTTGTGTGTTGGATTCGATGTCCGACTGTGTAGTTATTTTGAAATTCGAGCTATGATCTCTTTCATTTTTCCTTTTGATGGGTGGAGAGCATTATTGGGTAAATGGCTGGACTATGGGAGTCCCTTTTTGACATACTGTATATTTCAGCTCATAAAAATGTTATGTGAAAAGTTAGCTTTGATGAATAATCTGAGAATTGATGTTAAACTGGGACCTGAACTCAAACTACAGTAAGACATTACTTAGGAAAATGAATTGAACACAAGGGTACCTGATAGCCCTTTGTGATGTTCTCTATGATCACATCTAGTCCTGAACTATCAGGCAGGAGGACTATATTTGCAGTAATGAGGTCAGTGAAATGTATACCAAGGGGGATAGAAGTTGAACGCTGTCTTTTGTACACGGTCCAAAATGCTGATCACATAATTGGATTGTTTTGAAATCTGTTAAGACATGGAAATCTGTTAAGACATGGATGGTCAGTTACATGCTCACATGCCCATTGTAGGTGCTTTTGGGAGTAGACAGGGGTCAGCATGGGCACCCTGATTGGTCTGTGGCTACGCAGATCCTTACACTTGCCCATTTTTCCTGCTTCTAACACATCAAGAAGACACAATTGTTACTCACTTCACCTGTCAGTGGTCATAATGTTATGGCTGATTGCTGTACAATTTAGTAGTCAACTCTTCTAATCCCGAAACCACTTCTAAATGTTATGTAGTGAAATCATCTCAAAATATCAAAATCAAATCTAATAAAATCACTACACCGTGGGCCAATTATATCAACGATGACAAATTTTATCAATATACACTTCGTTGAATTTGAGTTTTTGAAATTTGATTAATGACATCATCCTTCGACACTCAAAATCTGCATTCCATTTAACTTTTCACCGCATCTATTAAAAAGGACTGACTTAGATGATCAGGTTTTTGGGAAAAAAATAAACAACGGGTCAATTGCTTTGTCTGACACTGCACTTCACTTTTAACACCGAAAAGTGGACATTTTATTTTGATAGATCAATATTATCCTTTTTCCCGTCTAATAAACATGTGTGTGTTTGGCATTCTAGCTCGGTCCATATGGAGGAATCGTCGGTGATGCAGGGAGCCCAGGGGATGCTGGTCCAGAATTGGCCCACAGTGTCCAGTGCTGCAGGTGAGATGGCTGTTCTGGGCGGAGTGGGTGGGGATCAAAAGCACATTGCTTCTCTGCTGCCAGCTCCTGTTAAGAAGCATCTTGGCACAGTAATCTGAAATGACAGCAGATAAGAGAACACAAGGCAGTTGGGAAACATGCAGGTAAATGTTTTGCATTCCCCACTAGATAGGGCTAAGTTTAAACGCCACAGGCGGGAGGGGTAAAGGTCTAGAAGTGGCCTCATGACATACGCCCAAACACAGTCTGCCGAAATGAAACGGACATCGAGAGGAGATTGTGATGTTGTGCTGTTGGTTGTTCGACTGCTGCGCCTTTGAGGCCAGATGCAAAAGAACGGGAAAACATTTCGATTACTGCATCCAGTAAAAAATGTTATAGCCACGCATCTATTTCCAGAATCTGAAATGATGCAACCCATAAACAAAGCCTTTGGAGCCTATTTTGAGAATGTGACTGGTAGTGGAGAGAGGCAGGGGGAGGGTAAGATGCAGATGGAGGGAGATACAACTGGAGGGTGAGAGAGTAAAGGAAAGAGCCAAACATCTAGAACGTGAATGAGAGACAGAGACGGAGGGATGATCAGTGGAAAGTACCCAGGGTTATCTTCTATCGGCTTTTCAGAACGCCTGGCCCGGGGTTAGATGTTCTTGTCAGCTGTCTTCCTCCTCTACTTCAAGGCTGAGCGATCATTGATTTGCTGTCTAGTGACGGGAGTCGTGTCCAGGTATGGGACCCTGGGGTGGGTGATTAAGGTGTCATCCCTGGGACTGGACTGCAGAGCATCCGTGGGGATGTGGTTGCCTGCATCTGTGTAAAGGACTTGACAAAGGGGGAGAGAGGAGAGGCAGAGCTGCTAGGGGATTCAGAGAGAGAGATTATATTAAGCTATTGATTTTTGTCTAACTGGCTGCAGTCTTTTGGAGCAGATAAAAACCACCCTGTGTCCACCCTGTGGTCTTGCAGAGAATCCAATACTGGTTTTTGGAGGCTGAGGACATACAGTCTCCTGTAGAGTTAGGAGGGGCTCAGAGCAGTGTCTCCTGTAGAGTTAGGAGGGGCTCAGGGCAGTGTCTCCTGTAGCGTTAGGAGGGGCTCAGGGCAGTGTCTCCTGTAGAGTTAGGAGGGGCTCAGGGCAGTGTCTCCTGTAGAGTTAGGAGGGGCTCAGGGCAGTGTCTCCTGTAGCGTTAGGAGGGGCTCAGGGCAGTGTCTCCTGTAGAGTTAGGAGGGGCTCAGGGCAGTGTCTCCTGTAGAGTTAGGAGGGGCTCAGGGCAGTGTCTCCTGTAGGGATGAGACGTCATATTAGTGGAGGTGAGTGCAGTCTTATGGCTTGTAGAATCCTATGCTGCAGTATTTACTAGTGCGTACATATAAACAGCTCCGGAAACAATTAAGAGACTACTGCACCTTTTGCTTTCCTTTCCAATTTTTTTTGAGTGAGGAACAAAAGGATTCAATTGGCAGTTGTCTCTTTATTTTAACCATTCTTTTCCTCACTCAAAAATCTTCCTTTTCAACTTTTTTGGAAAGGAAAGAAAAAAGTTGCAGTGGTCTCTTATTTGTTCCTGGAGCTGTATACGTATATATATATATATATATATATATATATATATATATATATATATATATATATGCAGTGGATATAAAAAGTCTACTCACCCCGGGTAAAAGGCCAGGTGTTTGTTACTTAAAACAATGAGACAAAGATAAATCATGTCAGAATTGTTTCACTTTTAATGTGACCCATAATGTGAACAATTCAATTGAAAAACAGTCTCAAATCTTTGAGAGGAAAACATTTTGAAAAAAGAGCCTCACAATAACCTGGTTGCATAAGTGTGCACACCCTTACACTAATAGTGTGTTGAAGCGTCTTTAACAGCACTGTCTTTTTGGGAAGGAGTCTATTAGCATGGCACATCTTCATGTGCAATTATTTGCCCACTCTTTTTTGCCAAAGTGCTCCAAATCTGTCAGATTGCGAAGACATCTCCTGTGCACAGCCCTCTTCAGCTCACCCCACAGATGTTCAATTGGATTCAGGTCTGGGCTCTGGCTGGGCCATTACAAAATGTTAATCTTCTTCTGGTGAAGCCTTGCTTTTGTGGATTTGAATGTATGCTTTGGGTTGTTGTCTCTTCATCTTCAGCTTTCTAACGGACGCCTGAAGGTTTTGTGCCAAATTTGCTTGATATTTGGAACTGTTCATAATTCCCTCCACCCTGTCTAAGGCCCCGGATCCAGCTTGAGAAAAACAGTCTTAAAGCATTATGCTGCCACTTCCATGCTTCACTGTGGGTATGGTGTTTTTGGGTAATGTGCAGTGTTGTTTATGCACTGAACATACCTTTTTGGAATGATGGCCAAAAAGTTCAACCCTGGTTTCATCAGACCATAACACATTTTCCCACTTGCTTTTGGGAGACTTGATGTTTGTTTTTGCAAACTTCAGCCGGGCTTGGATGTTTTACCTTGTAAGAAAAGGCTTTCATCTTGCCCTCCTACCCCATAGCCCATTCATACAAAGAATATTGATTGTTGTCGCATGTAGCACACAGCCAATACTTTTCAGAAATTCCTGCAGCTCCTTGAATGTTGCTGTAGGCCTCTCGGAAGCCTCCCTGACCAGTTATCTACTTGTCTTTTCATAAATTTTGGAGGGACATCCAGTTCTTGGTAATGTCTCTGTTGTGCCCCATTTTCTCCACTTGATGATTACTGTTTTCACTGCGTTCCATGGTATAGCTAATGCTTTGGAAATTCTTTTGTACCCTTCTCCTGACTGATATTTTTCAACATTGAGATCCCTCTTACGCTTTGGAAGCTCTCTGTGAACCATGGCTTTTAGTCTGAGATGCAACTAAGAAAATATCAGGGAAATCCTACTAGAACAGCTGAGCTTTATTTATGATTAATCAGAGTATCTTTGAATGATGGCAGGTGTGTAATGACTTCTATTAAACATGAGTGTGAATGTGATTTGTTAATTCTAAACACTGCCACATCCCTAGTTATAAGAGGGTCTGCACAATTATGCAACCAGGTTATTGTAAGGTTTTTATTTATAATGTTTCCCGTTGAAGATTTCAGTTTGTTGTTCAATTGAATTGTTCACATTATAGGTCACATTAAAGTGGAAAAAGATCTGAGGGGATTTATCTCTGTCTCGTTCTTTTACATCACAAACACCTGGCATTCTAACAGGGGTGTGTAGACTTTTTCTTACCCACTATATATATAGTACATTACACCTTAAATGTATAGTACAAAATGGAGTCCATACCAGGGTGCTGTTGGCTGCAGAGAGGCAATTCAATGAAGCCCGGCAACTTGGCCTTATTGTTTAGAATGCTGCTTAGTAAAGGACACAAGATGGATAAGAAGGATGGTACAGAAAAAGACAGGTGTGGGGGTTTTCAGTAAGAAAGGTTTCAGATTGACAGGGCCCTGCAGTAGCATTGTTGCTAGGGAACGGCATGTTAGTTGTTGCTAGGCGACTATTTTGAGCTGGGAGGTTGCTGCAGCAGCAAGTGGGTGAAGTCAGTTTCCACAGCAACCATTCATACCTTGAATGGAATATTTAGAGGATGAGAAACAGAGAGGGAATTGGGGGACAGAGAGTAGAGAGAGACTGAGAGAGAGAGACTGAGAGAGAGACTGAGAGAGACTGACAGGTTAGAGGGAGTTGAGTGAGGGAGGGAGAGAGCGAGTAAGAGTAGAGAGGGAGGGTACAGAGAAACAGAGGGTTAGGTGTTGACAGAAAAGGAAGGGAAGCCAGATATAGAAAGGAATGAAAATGAGATAGAAAAGTAAGACACATCTACAGTGAGCGTCTAAGGACATGCATTTATTTAGAAAGCATGCCATGACCAAATGCACACACAAAAGAATGAAGTAAAATAATTACTGCATGCTCACACACAATATAATAGAGTAGTATATTTATGACATGCGCACACCCGCACACAATAGAAAAGAATTAAAAAAACACCCACACACAATGAAAATGTTCATAGATAACTTTAAACTGGCCTGACATGATATTTAAATTAGGTTGCATGTTTGTGCAGGCCAGAGAGAAAAATGATGTGTTGCGATGTTAACCCAGATTGGACCAGGAATAATGGAGTTACAATGTAGGACACTGGGTGTTGAAATGAGGCTACAACCACCACGGACATCTGGGTGCCATGGTAACCTTCGCGCATTGAGCTACAGGATCTGGCTTACCAACAGCCAGGAACAGGATGTCTGCAGAGAGGGAGACATCATCAGGGTATAGCAGAACTCCACATAAGCCTCACCGTGGCTGGGGATGTACAGTACCAGTCATAAGTTTGGACACACTTACCCAACGGGATAAGTGTGTCAAAACGTTTGCCAGATACTGGACAAAGGCAGTGTGTTTGAAAAGCCAGGTCAGAGCCACAGAGGCTTGTCGAGAATTAGACCTACGGAAGACATTCTATCAGGGGAAACTCTCGCTCTCGTTTAGATGTGCTGATGAAGAGATGGAGAAAGGGAGACGGAAAGCGAGAGATAGAGTGATAGAAGAAAACTACAGAGAGGGAGAGAGGGTAGGATACAGAGATGAAGACCGAGTGGGCCAGAGGGAGATGGAGGATGTATAAATGAAGCAATTGTAATGTACAGTAGGTACAGATTGTTAGTATTTTCAATAGGTGCACATTAGATGAACACACTTGTGCTTCTCGTAGCCCTTTCCATACCAGTGGCAAATTCAGCTGACCTGGTATGACCGCAGAGGGCTCGAGACAAGGGATGCACTTTCGGTGCAGTTCTGATGTTGACCTGTAATAAATGTGTCCTTAACAGATCAGTGCCCACACAGTCTCACAGCAGACAGAGTTTTAGGAAAGTCAGTGTTATGGCAGCATGCATCAAACCCCAGTGGACCCAAAGTACTTAAGGACCCAAAGTCAGAGTGTCTGTATACGGTATGTGTTTGTTTCGGTGAATTTTACTATCCAGAGCTCCTCTATTATGTATGCTACAGTCATGCACGCACGCACACACGCGCGCCGGCACACACAAACATATGCTCATTCACTTTAAGAACCCTACCAGGATAGTAGGCTGTGATGTCGTCCACCCAAAGAGACCATGAATTGAATCAGTTAGGCCCCTCTCTGATTAACCTACAAATGAACACATAATCCTTTCAGGGCCTGGGTTTTATCTAAATAAAACACATGCAGGAAGTAGGTCAGAGATGGAGTATCTGGTTTGGGCCTGAGCGAACTGTGTCTGCCAAGTACTGGCAACCTCACATTCCCTTCCTAATATTCTCTCCTTGTCCCCTCCCTGTTGTCAGGCGTTGTTCTTTAACTCAAAAGCCCTTTCCCTCCATATGCCTCTGTCTCCTGCCTGCAGGTTATGGTGGCGTCTCCCTCAGATCTACCATTAGATATTCTGTATGCTAGAGTAGGACAGTGTGGTCTCGATTTATCTTATTACTGCATTTCACCCCCACAGGCTCCTTGGTCTTCTTCTTTTAGTGACTCCCCTTCTAGCGCTGCTCCTCTTTTTCTTCGTTGCATTCATGCTTAAATATGATGTGAGTTCTCTCTCCAACACTGTTGAAATTCCTTGTGTCAGTGTGATTAGGCCTGGATTTCTATAGCTCCTCTTATCCTTACACACTTACCCCTGTCACACGGCTGTTCAAACATCGCAATCTTTAACGTTCAGGTCTTTCTCATCCTGCTTTGGATTCTGGTTCCTGCTTTGCAGAACAACTGGCCTTTGAAGTTCTATTTCCTGCTACTCCTTTCCCAGTTGTCAGTATATTCGTGTTTCTCTGCTGTCTCTAACTTTGATTTGTTTTAGATTTTTTTGCTTGCTTAAGCTGTATTAAACTCTCCTTTAGCCAGATGTAGGAGACCGAACTAGGCAGAATGTGTGGGGTGTAATAATGAACATTAAGGTTGATAAAGGTGATAAGAGTAAAACTAGCTCATCTCTATCAGTCTTTCTCCCTTCCTCAATTGGTCTTCCTCTCTCTTTATGGTAGATGGTGAGGGGGGCGAGCTGTCGCCTCCGGTTGGAGCCGGCATCGACAGTAACAGCTGGCATTTCCGTTACGGGCCCGGCCCGGGCTACGGGCCCCCTCAGGTCCTGAAACCCGGAGAGATCCCCCCTGAAGCCTTCATCATCCCTGGCTCCCCCGCCATCATCTCCATCCGCCAGGGCCAGGGAGGAGAGGACGACAAGGGCGACTTCATCACCTTCGGCAAGAAGGAGGAGGCCAAGAAGAAGAAAAAGAAGAAGAAGGAGAAGAAAGACAAGAAAGACAAGGGGAAGGAGGATGCAGACGAGTAGGAGAGAAAGGGGAGATGTGATAACAGAGATGTGATAACAGAGATGTGATAACAGAGATGTGATAACAGAGCGACCAACTAATGTCCAAATAAGTGATGCAAGACAAAAAGCCAAATGTATATTTTAGAAGCAGGAGAGTCTCTACGACGTGTTTGTATAGTTAAGTCTGCCGAGCCAGTCCCTGTTATTGGAGGCCTGTCGCTATGAAATATGGCAACGGCCAACAGTAGCTTCATCCAGGTTGGCCATTCGGACCTCCGTTTCTACTGGCTATATGACAGACTATTACAATATTTCAGGTGCTCTTATTAGCCACACATTTGCTTAAAGAAAATACTGTTCCAAATCAATCAAAAAAATCATTGAACTTGAAGGGCCGCCATGTATGTATATATCAACTACTCCTGCCCCAATCTTAGTGTGATAGAAACCTCCCAAACCCATATTAACAGGAGTGCTATGGCTGCCTCCCAGCTTGGCCTGGAAAGGGACAATCTTCCCTTGCCCTATCGGATCCTCGTTGGCATCTGTCTTTACTCTGCCCTCACCTCCCCTGCTCTCCTGATTGGAGGAGGAGAGGATGAGCTCCATTTGACAACGAGGGATACAGAGGCTTTCCTCCCCAATAACGCGGAGGCCTTGTGGGCTGTTTTTCCAACCCCATTTTAAAAAGCGAAGCGAGACACATGACACACATGTGTCTGTTCAGTACACTGACCGAACCGTATGACATGCGAATAGGTTGCGATTAGTACTGGCCAGGACTGAAAGCCGGATTAATCTGAACATGTTTTCAGTGCGTGCTGCCGATGTGCTGTTTCATGCCCGTTGCCGTGGGCACCATTGGCAACGCGAGGCTGCGTCTAAACACCTGACCCCGCCTCCCCCTCTGGAACAGCAATTAGGTCAGTGGGTCCTTGAACTCACAGTCTGTGCAACACACACACACACACACACACACACACACACACACACACACACACAAACACATACACTAGACACTCCAGGCAGACAGAAACACCTTTTTTGCTTCCTGAAGCCTCCACCCCGGGGAGAAGACCGGGTTCTATTTCAGTCACCTCTTCTCTATGGGTGTGTAATATACGGCAGGAACGAACCAATGCTTGTCGCTTCATTTCTATTCCAGACTGATCCCTCCTGCTTCCGTCATTGAATGTTCAGTAGTCAGTGTTCAGTTGTTAACACCCCCCTCCCACCACCCCGGCCCGCGCTGGTGCTTGTGGGAGTCGTTCACACGCCTCTACTGTCAACCCTCTTCCGTCCTCTGATCACCACGTTCAGAAGGCCTCTGAAAGAAACTCTTCTGACCACTTCTTCCTCTGTAAACACAGCAACGGTGTTATCCTGTGACACACAAAGGCACACCAACAAAAAACAATCACAGACATTTCTGTTAGCTATAACTGAACCTCGGTAACTAGCTTTCGTCTAAAATGGCGGTTGGTTTTGAGGACGGTTGCTGTATCTCTTCCATCGGTTCCACACAGGGTAATTGGGGGAGACAGGGAGCTTAGCAACACCATGTACTCCCTCGGAGAGATGGAAGGATGAAGACAGGTGGCTAAAACAGTGGGTTTGTCGTGATGGACCTCAATACTGCAGACATTCCCTTTGTTGCTGTGTTAAATTCTTTTTAATCAGATGATCGGCAGCAGTGAGTTAGGGGATCTTTGTTGTGAGGATGTCAAAATATAGGGGGAGCTACTTCCACAACATCGCCTACTCTGTCCTCTCCCTGGCTGGTATCTGACCAATCAGGGAGAGAGTGGGGTGGCGCTATGTGCTGGCATTGGACTGAATCCCCCCCACCTCCGTTTTCTACAAATGCTCTCCCTTCAGGTGTGAATCTGTGCTGTCAGATCACTAAGTGGCTGTTTGCATGTTATAAGCAGAGGAAACAGATGATATATATAGATCTATATAGACAGATATGTTTTTCATTACCTTCAACCATTCCCCAAACTTAGATACATGAGGATTGTTTCTGCTGAAAAAATGTATACATGCTGGCTCTGAAAAATATACACATACATACTGATACACTCATGCTATGTAGTCCTAGACTAACAAACCGGAATCACTTTTTTATCCTCGTGAAGATCAGTTTAAATAATCGTCTCCATACGTATATGTAATGCTGTAGTGCTATGCTATGAAATGCTTTCAGTTTTTTGCCTTTATGATTTTTAAAGATTTCTAAAATCCAACTTTTACTTTGTGTTAAGCTATGAAATGATGATCAAACCAACACTAATGTGATACTGAATCATTTATTCACCTTTAATATCTATCCCAAACCTATTTTGGAAATAAAAATCCTCAAAAAAGAAAGGGAAAAAAATCTAAAGAAAAAAAAAATTACAAATAAATATACGAAAAACTGTATGTACTCTCTGCTTGTGTGTAGTGAATGTTTCCTCTGTCATATTGTGCCTGAATGGCACGAAGCAATCAACTGTGACAGTGCAAAACCTGTTAATAACCTTTTTAGTACACATGCTCATCAATGTAACAGTGATAATAGTGATTTTCCTTTTTTATCATTTAATAGATCTGGTCATGTGTTTTTGTTTAAAAATCACAAATAAACATTTTCTTTCTTAAATATCGGAAACATTGTCTGTGGCCTTCATTTGAACTACACTTTAATTAACAGGCAGTAAACTTGTTTGTTGGCTATGGGCACGCGGTTAGACAACAGTCAGTGGTGTGATCAGATCAGTGTTGTTTGCCCACACACTACATGAGTTGACATGTAGTCCAGGGGCAACAATACAGGAAGGTTTTTTGCTCCAGTTCTACACAACCGATTCCACGCATCAACTTATCACCAGCACTTTGGTGAGTGAAATCAGGGTGAAATCATTCTCTACATCTGACGTCCATATTGTTTCTACATTACATGTCTATCTAAGTGTTTTTAAGTGGCGTGTACTGCTAAGCATAGACCAAGTGATGATGGGGGAAATCCTTAACATGCCTGCAGATTAATACTACAGATGCCCATACCCAAAATGCACTCTAAGCTGTGTTAGATAACCCATCAATATAATAAGCAAAGATGGTTTTGCTCAGTGATACATTTTACAGTTGAACAGGCTGATGTGACTGCCCTAGTCAGGGAGCACTTCATTCAATTCCACATGTGTCTCGCATCATTTAGACAAATGGGAAAACTGTCTCTGGTCTTACTTTCGTCTGAGTGAGAAAAGGAATGAAACATCAAAACACACAGAAAGCTCCATTCAGCTTCTGCCAACATCTCCCTTCCTGCGATGATAAATGCGGGAGTGTTCCTGATTATTCCGCTTTAGTGCTTCCGGTTCATTACGAAGGCCATTGGCTGCACATCACGGGGCTCGGCTGTCCCTTGGAAGCAATGTTCTGTTCTGCTGCCTCCCCTACCCTCTGTAGAGCTGGCAAGACTTCCAGGGCTGGGACACTTGGAAACAGAGGGCCACAGAGGATAGGGTTGGCCTGATACAGAGGATGAGGCCCGTCCTGCCCTACGCTCGGCCTGATACGGAGGATGAGGCCCGTCCTGCCCTACGCTCGGCCTGATACAGAGGATGAGGCCCGTCCTGCCCTACGCTCGGCCTGATACAGAGGATGAGGCCCGTCCTGCCCTACGCTTGGCCTGATACAGAGGATGAGGCCCGTCCTGCCCTACGCTTGACCTGATAGAGAGGATGAGGCCCGTCCTGCCCTACGCTTGGCCTGATACAGAGGATGAGGCCCGTCCTGCCCTACGCTTGGCCTGATACAGAGAATGCTAGGTATCACGAGGGCAGGAGGTGCATTTTGGCCGGGTAGGGGGTTTACCGGGGCATGTACGAGCTAAAGCGATGCAACTATTTTCACCTCTTCCCCCTGGGCCTTGCCCGGCTGAGTAGCCAGCCGTCAGGGAGTCTGGGAGTAAACACATTCACTGGCTGCTTCCATCATAGATGTTAAACCAGGGAAATTGTTCATGAGTCCAACAGTGGAGAAATGCAATGCGTGCATTATACACATCTAACAGTCTAGCAGCATACGTGTTAGTTGTTCTATAAATCATGTGGATAAACTGGTACTGTTACTGTTAGTGTTTATACATCAAGCAAATGCAACTACAGTCCTACTCTGGCTGTTTCGAATATAAAATGGTATACATTTAAGACGGATTGACTTGTTACCAGTGATACTACCAGCTGTGTGTAATTGTGTGTTAGTGGGAGGGTCTGCTTGTAATGGATAACTTATGACATGCATGCTATCACCCGAAATACAACTCAGCCTCTCACTGTGTTAACTGGAGATGGAGGTTGGAAGCCAGTATTGACCTGTCACGGGCAAATTCAACATATTCAAGAGGACAAGGAATGGTTGTGGGGATGTTGGGGGTGATGAGTAGCAAAGATATCAACACAAATGTCAGAGACTGGGAAGGTGTCAGAACTTCGATTTCCAGTCAATTTGGTTGCTGTCATACCGTGGAAATGTGTCTGTCACAAAGCTGGGAGTAGGACACAGGCACAGAGACGTGGCGGTGGTAATAATCCATTGTTTTATTTAAAGTAAAGAAAACCAAAATGAAAGCAGCTTACCATGACTGGGTATTGGCAAAACAGCAACTAAAAACCATAATGATCCACACCGAGTGTGGTCAAACATTCACATAAATGGGTTCCCCAATTGGAGGCAACGATCTACACCTGCCTCCAATTGGGGAGACCAAACTTAAATAGAGATGCCTACAGGCACCTCTTTCTGTCCTGTCCTGACTATTGGCTAGGGGCATAGCCAGGACGTGACAGTGTCTGAAAAAAAATATCTGTGCACACTAGCTGAAATTAAATGCTTACTAAACTACATTTAAATCACATGAAACCTCATTCATCAGTCAATTAATGTTCATTGTAAGAGCTACTGATTTTATTTTTGAATCAGTTACCTGTGAGGTGTTTGAGCGTGTGCGCGAGCACATCATATATACGAGACAGAGAAAGAAAAGAGATAATCGTCTGTGTCTTACTATTGTAGGGGAATATGCATCAACCCAAAAAAATGTATCCCTTCAATTTTACAGTATGTAAATATTTTGGCTAAACACGCGATGACTTTTATCATAGCCGAGACTTTTAAGTAACAAAAACAACTGCTTAATGAAGGCAACGTCTGGTGGAGCTTTTCTTCAAGCCACGGTCCACAGCGCCACGCTCCAATCGAAGCAAGAATGCCTGGGACTGAAAATGTCTTGTCTAAATGTTTTGAGAGCAGATGCATGTGTGTAAATCGGCTCACATAAACGTGCAGTCATTAAAATGGCATTGGCAAGTTATTGATACGCAGGAAATAAAGCATTTACTTCCCGTTGAAGACTAAATGGATATGCCTGCCCTTTCAGTCGTAGGATGTAATTAACCTGCAAAGCTTTGCGCACTGCTAATGTAGAACTTCACCATTATTTTCGAAAAGAACATCAAGAGATACAGCACTTCAAAAGTGAAATAATCGTTTTCTATAACAAAGATATCTAGCCCTTCCCCACTGCTCAAGGGATTTGGTGCAGCTGAGAGAACCGTTTACCAGACGAAATCTTCCAAACCATTAACGATTATTAATGTTTGGAGTTATGACTACACTTTTTTTCACTTTTTCATTGAACTTTTGTCCAATTTCCGTCGATGGATTTTGGATTATCGGGTTGTTATTATTGTTTGAGTTCATCGGGTGAAGTTTGGATTGGAGTTGTACACAGAAGTATTAGCCTACAGTACTACAGGCTTGTATTAGGCAGTAATATAGTATTTGCGCGTATCCTTGTTATACTTGTTAGGGCCATTGTGCCCAAATATTTTACAGGTCTCGTTGTAAGAGTTTGGGGACCATGTTGCCCATATCCAGGTTTATTTATTTTTACATTAACCTGTTCTGGTTCTGAACAACGCTGATGATAAAAAAAATAGATGTTAACCACAAGTAGTCGGCGTCCCAAACAGCCTGTAACTGGCAACGGACATGGATATCAGACAGTTATAGAAAAGCATTCAGACGCATTACTTCTTATTGTTAATTTTATTATCAGTATGAAGCCAACACACAACTGGACTGGTTAATCCTCAGCTTGGTAGGGCTCAGCGGCATTGGTCGGAATGAAGACGTGCTCAGCGGCATTGGTCGGAAGGAAGACGTGTAAGGATGGATCGACTGGGTATTGTAGTTCTCTTCAATAGACAGTTGACACAGTACATCAAATGGGATCCATCCTTCTCATTCAAACACCATTATGTGTGTGCATGATTTAGTCCAGTTAACCATAAAAGCAATGAAACTAAACGGCTAGTACATTATGCTGAATAGTGAAAATACTATATGCAAAAAATGACCACTGAATTCAATACATATTTAACATTTCAATGTAAAGTAAAGGGTAATACCACACCTACAGGTCTCCAATTACTCCCAGAAACAGCAGGCCTTGTGCTCTCCCGCCACACCTTTTTATCCTAACCATTACTCATCACTTTTCTCTGCTTCACTGCTCACTGTAGAAGCTACATCTTTCTTCCTAGTTAAATCTGTTATGTTCATAAATCAAAATCACACCACCTGTGACCGCATAAATAGTCCAAGCCCCGACCACCGGCCTTGTTCCCTCTGCCTCTTCTTTGTTCTGTGTGTTAAGAAGAGGATTGTACTATCCTCTCCAGTTCTTCACTGTGTCCTGTCTGACACCCCATGGTGGCAGCAGAGTTCTGAGCCAGCCTGTTTCATAGGAGCCACTATTATTCATTCCTTACTGAATTGTATGAAGCATTGGTCTATGATAATACCCAAAGATAAACACGTAATACAGTGCCTCTCAAGAGTATTCTGTAGACCTTTACACATTTTGTGTGATGTGATGGAAATTTCATCGATAGACACTCAAAGGAGTAAGACAGAGACAAAATTCTCTTGGCACAATTAGCAGTTTATTTGCAAATAGAGAGACGCGTCAAATGCTTACAGAATAATCATTCGAGGAGCATCTAAAGTAAATTACATGAACAGCAAATATTTATTATAGTTAAAAGGGGTGTGGCAAGATGCCACCCATCAATCTTAGGTCACACAGGAGGGAGGGTTGTCCCCCCCCACCTTCCTGCCATGATGTTCACAGTTGTGTTTACCTAAAGGGACAACTGCCCCTACCGTCCCCCAACACTCACATTCCTAAGGAACAAAGGACAGATGAGCAGTTGGTCAGAGAACCTAATGATTCTCTGAAATAATACAGATGCATGTCACAACCAAAGACCAGAGTTACATACCATGTAATAGACAAGCAAACATGTCTCCAAAATACATTAGTTAAGAAATTGCCACAACAGTGACAACATTAAATTAAAATTGATACAACTTTCATAGCTCTTAGGGTTTTACTGCCAATAAACATTATACTTAGACCATGCATTCTGATGTACTTAGACCATACGTTCTGATGTACTTAGACCAAGCGTTCTGACGTACTTAGACCAGGCATTCTGATGTACTTAGACCATGCATTCTGATGTACTTAGACCATGCATTCTGACGTACTTAGACCATGCGTTCTGATGTACTTAGACCATGCATTCTGACGTACTTAGACCATGCGTTCTGATGTTCTTAGACCATGCGTTCTGATGTACTTAGACCATGTGTTCTGACGTACTTAGACCATGCGTTCTGATGTACTTAGACCATGCATTCTGACGTACTTAGACCATGCGTTCTGATGT